>APFE030857065.1:0-10243 GCA_000404065.3 Pinus taeda
GTTTTCATGAAAAACGAAAAAAACCCAAAACTTAGGAAAAAAATACAAACAAGAAGAGCGAAATACCGATGGCCATTGCTAGCTAAAGCGTCCACAGAAAAAGAAGAAGAAGAAATGAACCAAGTGCAATGCTAAATCAACCCAATACCCAATATATTGTGTCCTGCTAAGCCCAATATCCTGTGTCCTAGTGTGCAAAAGGGTTTAGCGATACACAAAATCGAAAAAGATAAAAACATATGTATTTCAAAGAAATAGGAACATATCTATTTTCATGAATAGAAATAATTATTATGTAGACTTACCATTAACAGAGATATTATAATTATAATTATATATACTAACTATTGGATGGCATTCAATCAAAAGGAATCGGATGGTCTCTTTTTCAGAACTCCCGTCCGGTACTTCCACTCAATCAGATCGTGCTCTGCACCATGCAATTCACAGAAATTTCCATGGGATTATAGTTCTCCTTTTGGTTTCCTGCGACATGCCTTGAGCATTCAGAGGATGGTTAGGACCCGTGGTATGCATGCATTTGCGTTCTCTATCTGGATGCCAAAAAGTTAGGCATTAGTTCTCGCTCAGCTATGCACCAAAGAGTAGTTTGATTCGCTCTCTCCACGCATGAAAAGCAGGGGAAGCTATTTATTTCCTCGTCTCCACAACGGCTATGCTTTTTTCAATCTACTATTTCCTAGAACACAACATGGCTGTTTTATGCCCCTGCCATCCCATAATCTCTGCCATGTTTTGCGGTTTAAAATGCTTTCTCTGTGGTCTCCACACTCTGGAGTTTGGTAGATACCCATTTTCAAATTTGGAGTGGCATTGTTGGACGATGTAGAATTGACTTCAGATTTGTTAAAGTCCATTAACTATATTATAATTTTGGGATTATATATACTTAGTAAAATTTATTAATTTAAATGTAAATTAGAAATATTCTAATTACAAATAAAGTAAAATTCATTAACCATCAATTTAATATTAAAACACTAAAATTTGTTAACCATCTTTTTGATATTGATAACTTAACTATCCATTTGAGATTAACAATTTTGCAGGTTAGTTATTAAAAATTAATGTAACAAAGTAAGGAACACATCAAATTTTTAGGCTCTATATTAAATATATTAATCACTTGTGTGAATAATATACATATTCAATATTATACATATTCAATATTATATATATAACTAACGATGCTGAAAATTTTGACCTTTTAATTTTAAAAGAGTAAAATCCACATCAATTAAATAATTTATCTCAAATTTATTTTTTTATTATCATTATTTATTTTATTTTTATTTCTTTTAATTTGAAATTTTATATTATTAAGATATACATATAAATTATATTTAAAATTTTACATATTTTGACAAGGAATAGTCATTGTAGTAATTGTTTCTTGCCTATTATTTAGTTATTTCTAATTGATTATAATATTGTTTTTTGAGAAAATTATTGTCATTTATTACAGTGAATGTATGGTTAATCAAAATATAAAGATTTTTATGTCTTAATCAATAGCTTTATCTAATATAATATTTTATGCTTCAACTAATACATTCTCAATGCTTTAAATGGAAAAATATTGCTCGTTATCTGAAAGCTTCATTAGCTTCATAACTTTGATTCTAACTACAATATCACTAATTTAGCTTACAATCCTTTTGTGACCGTAACAACAATCATGTAAAAGAAACTGGGGAAGTAAAGGTGAAGATACTCCCACAAGGCACACCAAAGGGCCTTTGTAACACATACAGAACCCATGTATTTAGACTTAAGGTAACTCCATTGATATCCGAGAATTTTGGAAATATGTAATTGAATAGAAATACGAGCATTCAAGAAGAATATATGAAGTTTACAATGTATTATAATTGTGCCCAAAGCTACCATAAGGTATTCTAGTACCTATTTGGAGGCATGATTTTCTCCTACTATTGGTGCAAACATAAGAAGAGTTTCATCTACAAATTGTTGATAAAATGCAATTTGATCATCCCCGTGAAGTTCCATACCCCTAATTTTGTTTGAGGGTGCCATAGCCTTAATAGCTCAACTCATTCCTTTTTCCCATTAGTAAGAATAAGTAGGATAATGAGTCCCCTTGTCTAATTCCACAAGGTGGACTAAATGTTGACGAGGGTGGTCCACTTATGAGAATCAAGAAGAAGGCTTTGTAAATAAGAGAGATAATCTAATTTATCTATTTGTCACAAAACCCAAAAGTGAAATGGATGTGATAGAAATAATTGGGCATGTCAAGCTTAATGACCATACCAAAATTTTGAAATCTTTATCGATCGAATCAATTCATGGGCCAAAAGGATGTTATAAAGGATTTTTCCACCTTCACCATAACTAGATTTCTCCTAGAAGATGAGATTTTACATTCTTTGTCATGTCTTCCTTAGGAATACATATGAAGTAGGTGGCATTGTGTTTGTGAGTATTGGGGATGTTATGAAAAATAAGTAAAAGATTGATGGCTAAATGAAGGAGAGAAGAACATACAATTATTCCATTTATCCATGTTTTAACATCAACATCATAACACAATTTCAACCCTAAAACACAATTAGGGCTTGAAGTTATAGTGAGATGGTAACATTGAAAAGGAATTGAAAAATTACTACTAATATTTTTCTCACTAAAACAAAAAGGTATATAAAGGGATTCTATTGAAAGAATTACATAGAACGCCCATAGTTTGATTACTTAGAAGCACAACAAAGCCTTTCTCATGCAAATATCAATTCAAGACATCAAACTAGTAGCCATTTAAATGTTCAAAGAAAAACACCTATACCAGATGGCTTTACCTTAGACATCTTTCAATCATACTAGGCCATCATTAAGTCACATGTTTGGGAATTGGTTTGGGATTTTGAATAACATCCCAAATACTCATAAACACAATGCTGCCTACTTCACACAAATTCCTAAGGAAGACATGAGAAATCTCATCTTCTAGGAGAAATCTAGTTAAGGTGAAGGTGGAAAAATCTTTTATAGCATCATTTTGGCCCATGAATTGATTCGATCTATAAAGTTTTCAAAATTTGGGTATGGTCATTAAGCTTTACATGCCCAATTATTTTGTTAGACACAATTATCTATACATCTATAACATCCTTTTCACCTTTGTGTTTTCTGACAAATAGATAAATTAGATTATCTCTCTTATTTCCAAGGCCTTCTTCTTGATTCTCATAGATGGACCACCCTCCTCAAAATCTAGTCCACCTTGTGGAATTAGACAAGGGAACCCATTATCCTACTTCTTCTTTCTAATGGGAAAAAGGAATGAGTTGAGCTATTAAGGCTATGGTACCCTCAAACAAAACTAGGGGTATGTAACTTCAGGGGGATGATCAAATTTCATTTTATCAACAATTTGTAGATGAAACACTTCTTATGTTTGCACCAATAGTAGGAGAAGCTCATGCCTCCAAATAGGTGCTAGAATAAGTACTATCATGGACATATAAATGATATGATTACAAATCACTTCGTAAACTATGGGGTTGGCAGTATTTTCCCAAGGAATGGGCCAAGACATGGAGAATGACATTTGTTTTATCATAAATGTTGTAATAGATTAATATATTATATCTATTGTGGAATACTCCAATATCACTACTTTGATGATGTGAATTGGAACATTTTCATAAATTATTTAAAGTAAGAAGAAGTGTTTCCATAAGACAAAAACTAGAAGCCATAAAATTCATATATAACACTAAGAAAAACAGAGGGTAAAAAAATTTGAATAAAGTATTACAGAATGTGAAAATATAAAGTAGTATAGTGTGTCCTAAATGACATTCAAATTCACCTAGTCGTTATGTAATCACTAAAGGTTCCAACTATTTATAATTTTATTAGAACATCGGAAATGTAAGTCCAACAAGGAGAAACATATGGGAAAGGGAGGGAGTAGGATGGAGGGAGAGGGAGAAAGAAAGGGAGAGGGAGAAAGAAAGGGAGAAAACATAATTATTTTGCTGCAACTCGGGAGAGAACTTATTGATACTTTTCATGTTCCATTATATTTTTAGGGTTTTATTGTCCGATCTTACAACTATGGATAGGGTTTATGTTTATGAATAATTCTGAATAGCGTTTATGAATAATTTTGTTAGCATATTTGAAATATTAAGCACATTTGAAATGGAAAGGAAAGCACTTATTGATACTTTTGTGTTCCATTACAATTAGTCTTCCAGATCGTCTGTCCTCACACTTACAATTAATACCCACCCCAGCCAATTAGATTTGCTTCTAAAATATAAATACAATGGCTTACGTTTCAGGTACATTGTCTTAATGCACCAATACATTAGAAATAGAAGAGAAGGTATTGAAAAAAAATTATAATAATTTTTTTTTGGTAATTTTGTGAATTCATTAACTTTGTTTATTCTTCCACCAATTTAAAGCAATTTACAAATTGTGTTTTTAAATGTCATCATTGTTTTTTTACTTTTTTAATTCAGTTTTTTTTACAAAAACTAGATAATTCTGTTTGGTCTTTACGTTGTGGATAACTGTTCGGCCTTTGAAATTGCCAATCTTTTACTTCAAAAGTAATTAACAATTGTTTTTAAATTTAACTTTTAGTTTTTTACATTGCCTTTTCAAATTTGAGTGTTAATTTTTCTGGGTTATTTTATTTAACTATTAACTTTTATTTTGTTTGTTTTTGGAGGTTTCAAAAATAGAATTAATATTCCGCTTTTAAAATTTAGTTTTTTTTGAGTTTTTTGCTTTAGTTAACTTTTTTCTTTTTCGGACTTTTTCTTTTTTGCTTTAGTTAAATTTAGTTAATAGATGGATTCGGGTGAAGGGATTTTTTTCACAGCGGTTTCCTTCATTTCTCAGTGTGGATTTAGCAAGCAATATGCTTCCATTGGTAACACCAATCTTGTTGGCTCTTGTATCTTTTTCATAATTTAGGAAGATAGCTTTGTTGGGAGAGCGTCAAGGGAAAGCTGAGCATCAAAGTGAATATCTGAAGGTCATGTGTTAAATCCACGCTCCGGTCCATGTAGGTCATGTGTTCGATCCACGCTCCGGTCCACGCCATTTGTTTTCGAGGTGGTGGTGAAGGAGGAGAGGGAGCGGGTGTAGGCAATAGTGGAGGAGGTGGAGGTGCAGGTGCAGGTGGAGGGAGAGGATGTGGAGGTGGAGGTGGAGGTGGAGGGGGAGGGCGTGGAGGTGGAGGTGGAAGAGTAGGTGGCGGTGGAGGTAGAAGAGGAGGAAGAGGGGGTGGAGGAAGTGGGGGAGGAGGAGGTGGCGGAGATGGTGGAGGAAGAGGAAGCAGAGGAGGAGGAGGGGGAGGAGGTAGAGGAGGAGGGCACAGAGGTGGAGGTGGAGGTGGAGGTGGAGGAAGACGTGGTAGACGAGGAGGTGGTGGTGGAAGAGGAGCGGGAGAAGGTGCACGGGATGGCAGAGGAGGTGGAGGTGGAGGAGGAGGTGGAAGATGAGGTGGCAGTGGAGGAGGAAGAGGAGGAAGAGGGGGAGGTGGAGATGAAGGAGGAGGAGGGGGAGGAGGTGGCAGAGATGGGGGAGGAAGAGGAGGGGTAGGAAGTGGAGGTGATGGTAGAAAAGGTGAAGGGGGGGGAGGTAGAGGTTGCGGAGGTGGTGGAAGCATAAGTGGAGGTGGATAAGCAGGAGGTGGTGGTCAAGGAGGATAGGGAGGAGGTGCAGGTGATGGTGGAAGGAGGTGGAGGTGCAGGAGGAGGGGAAGGGGAACGAGGTGGCACAACGGGGGAGGTGGACGGTTAGGTGGAAGAGGAGGAGGAGGAGGAGGAAGAAGAGGAGGAGAGGTGGAGGTGGCGGTGGAGGTGGAGGTAGAGGTGGAGGTCGACGAGGTTGAAAAGATTGCATTGTGAAATTCGCGTTGAACAATGAGGAAACAGCTCGAATTCCTCTCGCAGCTATTAATTACAAAAGCAAAACGGAAAAAAGCAAAACGTTACCTAAATTTAGAAAGCTAAATATTATATACATTCTTGAATGTTCGAAAAACAAAACAAAAAAGCTGCAATGGTGAAATCCGCCTAGAATAAACGGCTCGAATTCAACTAAATGTTAGAGTTAATTCAAGAAATATTAATTACATTCATGAAAGTTTCACAAACAAAAACAACATTTAACTTTTTTCTTTTTGGGTAACTTTTTATTTTTTGGGCTGTTCTAATTATTATTTCTTGAATTCGAGCCGTTTCCAACCGGATTTCACAATTGCAATCTCTTCGACCAAGGAATCCGAATTCGTGCGGTTTATTCATAGCCGTTTCCTCATTGTTCAAGCTGGATTTAAAAATAGCAATCTGTCCCAATCGTTTCAAAAAGAATTATATGAGTATTTTCGACCATAATTCAGATTGAATATAACTCAAATTGAATATCCACAATGTTGTTGGCTCTGTATATGAATCTTTGTTGGGAGAGGGTCGTGTGTTCGATCCACAGTGTTAGTGTTGTTGCCTCTGTATCTTTATTGTTGAGAGAGTCTTGTGTTTTCCATCCACGATTTACAATGTTGTTGCGTCTGTATTTTTGTTGAGAGAGCCTTGTGTGTTCCATTCATGATCCACAATGTTGTTGCCTCTGTATCTTTGTTGAGAGAGCATTGTGTGTTCCATCCACGTTCCTCTGCATCCTCTGCATCTTTGTTGGGCGAGAGTCAGATTAAATATAACTCAGATTGAATATATGAAGGTTGTGTGTTCGATCCACAATGTTGTTTCCTCTGTATCTTTATCTTTGTGTGTTCGATCCACAATGTTGTTTTTCTGTATCTCTGTTGAGAGAGCGTACTGAATATATGAAAGTCGTGTGTTATATCCGTGTTCCTCTGTATCTTTGTTTGGAGAGGGTCAAACTAAATATATGAAGGTCCTATGTTCGATCAACGCTCCTCTGTATCTTTGTTGGGTCATGTGTGGGAGACCATCTTTGTTGGGAGAGCGTCAGAATGAAGGTCGTGTCTTCCATCCAGCTAGCACTTTAGCACTTCATAACTCTACTTCAAATCATGTTGGAGGTAAGGAGGCCATTTCTATCAATTCAAATTATCTTAACATTTTTGGCCCATGCCTTTCCTTCTTAAATCTTTGTTTTACTTTTTCTTCGATCTTTGTTATCTTTGTTTTAAAGTCTTGGTTATAAAAAATTTCTGCAACTATGGATACAGTTGATGGAAAGTTTTGTTTGCGCGTTTCAAGCCATGCTCTTTTCTGCAACTATAGATAGGGTTTATTGATAATTTTAGGGTTTATTGATAATTTTGTTTGCAGAATCCTTGTTTTAAATTATGGTTTATAAAAAAAAAATTTGTGATTTATAAAAAAAAATTCTACAACTATGGATATCGTTTAGGGATAATTTTGTTTGCACATTTAAAACTATGCCTCTTTTTCGAGCCTTAGGGTTTATAATTTTTTTCCTAGAACTACAGATATTGTTCATAGATAATTTTGATTGGACATTTGAAATCATGCTTTTTTTTTGAACCTTGTTTTAAAGTAGGATTTATAATTTTTTCATGCAACTATGGATATCTTTTGCTAATAATTCTATAAGCACATTTGAAACCATACAACTATGCCTATTTTTCGAACCTTGTTTTAAAATAGGGTTTATAATTTTTGTCCGCAACTATAGATATTGTTTGCCAATAATTCTATTTGCAACTATGGATATAGTTTTTGAATAATTTTGTTTGTACATTTCAAAATATACATGTTATTCGAGTCTTCTTTTAAACTAAGGTATATAATTTTTTCTACAACTATGCATAGCGTTTATAGATAATTTTGTTTTCACAGTTAAAATGTTGAGCACCGATTTATAATTCTTTTTCTACAATTATGAAAAATACTTATACTTTAACTATGGGCACTTCGTCATCGATATTCCTCCTCAATTACTATATCCTCCCAATCCTGTGGACTAAATTTTTAGATTATCGTTACGAGGACATCAATCATAGATACATGCCGCCACAAAATTATGATTCAAAAACCGAGATTACGACCATGACATCATAGACATTTATGCAAACATTTATCTCTTTGGGGTTTGTCAAAGGACAGATTGGAAAATTTTTTTGGGTGGGTGATACACTTTGATGTCTCTTTTTTAAACTGTATTTTAATTTGAAAATAGATTCAACTTTTTTTTTAATGGGAATTGGAATTTCGCACTGAAATTATATATTTTTGAAATTTTTAATACACAAGTAAATTTAACTTTGTAAATTTTATTTTTAAATACAAAAATGTATTTTTAATATTTTTAAATATGAACCTGTAGATATAAGGTAGGGATTGGAATTTGGCAATGATATCATATATTTTTTAAATTTTTAATACAGAAATAAATTTACAATAGTTAGAATTATTTTTTATTTTTTTCTAAATATAATAGGAAAATGTTGTGAGGTGTGTTTAATTTTGATGTTCACAGCTCTTTCAATTTTGATATTGAAAATCATAACCTCTGTTTTGTTATAATAGTGGAAATAGAAATACATCTTAGTGAGGCAATACATTAGAAATACACCAACATCTTAGCAGTGAAGTTATTGAAGGCATACCAACAATTGATTGTGTAGTCTTGTGTTTCAGCCACTGTAACCTCATTTGGTCCAATGACTGGGAAGATATTTGTAGTTCCATTTGATACCACATATGTGAGATTATAATATCAATATTATTGGTGTTCCATCGTACTTAGTGGAGGTTTGATGAATTTAGGTTTTGTTTTGTGTTTGTATGTTACTTACGGGTTTCCATAACTTATGTCTATGGTAATTGAGTTTTTATTTTATTTTATTTTTTAAAGATTTTATATAATTAATCTATTGATTTTAAATAGTTACGGAAATTAAGAATATGAGTTGTGTGATTTTTTCATATAAATTTTACAAAAGAAAAGTTAATTAAATTGTTGTTCTCATAATTACTTATTTATATTGCAAATTGTTATACATATTATTTGTTATATTATCATGTATATATTGATATATGACTTATAACTGTAAATAATGAATCAATAATTATTATAAATAAAGAGAATGAAATGATATGTAATTTAGATTTATTTTTTCTTAGGTTTTCAGAGGAGGCAAAGGTCGAGGGGGAGGAGGAGGTGGAGGAAAGGTGGAGGAGGAGGAGATGGTGGAGAAGGAGGTGGAGTTGGTGGAGGTGGTGGTGGTGGTGGAGGTGGAGGAGGATGAGATGGTGGAGAAGGAGGTGGAGAAGGAGGTGGAGGTGGAAGAGGTGGTGGTTGTGGTGGAGGTGGAGTAGCTGGAGGCGGAGGAGGAGGTGGTGGAGGTTGAGATGGTGGAGGAGGAGAAGGAGGCGACAGAGGTGGTGGAGTAAGAGGAGGAGGAGGAGGAGGGGTGGACTTTGGGGAGGTGGTGGAGGAGGGGGTGGTGGTGGAGGAGGAGGAGCAGGTGGTGGTGGTGGTGGAGGAGGAGGAGGAGGTGGCGGAAGTAGAGGTGGTAGAGGAGGTGGAGGTGGAGGTGTAGGTGGAGGTGGAGGTGTAGGTGGAGGTAGAGGTGCAAGTGGTGGAGGAAGTGGAGGTGCAAGTGGAGGAGGAGGAGGAGGCAGAGGAGGAGGAGGTGGTGGTGGTGGAGGCACATGTGGTGGAGGTGAAGGTGGAGGAGTTGGTGGAGATCGAGGTGGAGGTGTTCAAGGAGGAGAAGGAGGACGTGGTTTTGGTGTTCGAGCAAGAGGTGGAGGTGGAGGTGGAGGAGGAGGGGAGGAGGATGAGGTGGAGGACAAGGAGGGGGCGGAGGTGGTGGAGGAGGTGGAGTTGGACGTGGAGGAAGAGGAGGTGGGGAAGGTGTTGAAGGAAGAGGTGGAGGTGGACGTGGAGGCGGAGGAGGATGAGAAGGACGTGTAGGAGGTGGAGGAAAAGGATGAGGAGGTGGAGGTGGATGTGGAGGTTGAGGAGGATGGGGAGGTGGTGGAGGAGGTGGAGGACAAGGAGGAGGTGGTGGTGGTGGGGGAAATGTAGCTAGAGCTGGAGGAGGATGGGGTGGACGGTGTGAAGGTGGAGGTGGTGGAGGAGGTGGAGGTGGAGGAGGAGGTCGAAGTGGTGGTGGTGGAGTCGGCGATGTTAAGGTGTAGGTCAAAGTGGAGGTGGAGGTAGAGGTAGAGGAGGTGCTGGTGTAGGTGTAGGAGGAGGAGGAGGTGGATTGTCGAGGTAG
>APFE030857072.1:0-13617 GCA_000404065.3 Pinus taeda
CATGCATGCAAGCATTAACAAACTATATCTCATTATTTTAACAACTTGTTAAAATAATCTAACTGGACTTGACTAAGTTAAACTAAGTCAACTGATCCTCTCAATATAGAACTGAACATTATCTCCTTTAATCAAGGGATAAATTTCTAAATCAAGAGAGAAAATAATTGCATGATCTCACAAAGACTTCAAGTTTAATTTTCCATAACTAATTAACTCATGGAGATTAATTAATTAATATTCTAAATTGTTGGTAAGACCAAATTCGCTTTTACTTCCTATAGTTAGACCAGGGATTGCTAAAAATAGGACGGGACCCAGAAATGCTTTTTTTAGAAGTTTCTATTTTTAGCAGTTTCGCCTCTCACCCAAGGTGGCCAAAATTCTCATTGGCCAAACTGCTATTTTTAGACATGCTATTTTTAACATATCTATTTTTAGAACTTTCTAAATTTAGCATTTCTTGTTGCAAATTTTTCAACAATTTTCAGTATTCGATTGAAACTCTGATTAAAATCCTTAAATTTCTCTTTTTCTCCCATCTTTAAATTCCCTAACTCTAATAACATGGTTGGGGTTTTATCATCGACAAACTTTTTCAAGGATCAATCTTTTAAACTCCCTCCAATTCTGTATTGAATTTATTGGAATACTATGATACCAAACAACTACTCTACCATCTAAGGTAGAAGGAAAGAGTCTCCATGCAAAATTGTCATAACGTACCTCAAACATTTGCAGGTGTAAGTAGAAGTTATCCAAATGGTCTTCCACTTTGATTGAATTTTCAGGGTCATATTTCATTAATAAATTTTCGGGGTATCTTGGCATCATATGTAAAATATACGGAAGAGTGAGTGGGCCCTAAGTCATATAATCAAGATCTTGGTATGCCATTTTCTCATCTTTGTGCTCCTCCTCTTCAGAATATGAGGAATCTTCTTCGAGACCATTTATCTTGTGGAAAATTTTATCTGAAAGCACAACATTATCCTCATACACTTTGTTAAAATGTGGAAGATGATTTGGCTGTTCCGTGTCGTTTGTAGATTTTGCTAACTCTTCAAGGGTGGAAAAAACTAGATCTTCCACTATAAAAACTACTATGAAAGTACAAGATGTTTCCTTTTTATTCATAAAATGAGGAAGATTATGTGCTCTAGGAATTAGTCCAATAGCCTTCATAACTGACTTGTTATAGGTCGAATTGCCCGGATGTGCTCGTAGGTAACTTTGTAGGTTGGTTCCTGGGAAGGTTGAGAACATTCGCCTATTTTAGGAATATGAATCAAAGAGGTGCTGGGAATGTTGTTGCCTTGTTTGGAAGAAGTATGATGTGGGTGTGTGGAGTTATCAACCATAAAAAACTAGCTTCCCTTCTTCTAGTGCCAAAAATGTTGACAGCACTGGACCTACCAACATTCAAAGGGGTCTCCCCAATATGAGGTCCCAATTAGACCTCACACAGTTTGGTTTAGGAGCCCATCTGGAATACGACCCATATTCCATCTACTTAAATCTTTTCCTTGGATTTAACTGTCAGAAAAAGAGAGAATGACATTTGTGCCTTTGAAAAAGAAAGAAAATGTGCCTAGTGAATGTTTGATAGCAGGTGTCAAGATTATTTTACCACGAAGGGAGAAGAAAGTGAGCCTATAGGAGAGAGGTAATAGTACCACCCAAGTAGAAATGCACACAAACAAGAAATATTCATCTAATATCTAGCATAATAGTTCATAAAGACGCAATGCTTGTTATAAACACTACAATGGATTCGTAATATGATAAGAGCTAAAATAAATTGTTTAGCTACATTAGTGCAGGTAAAAGCAAACATGAATCATAAACATTTATAGAATACATTCTTACAAATATTCATAATCCATGCATGAAAAATGTTCTAGCCATTAGGCTTCAAATATCAAGTAAAATTCCCATGACACAAGAATACAACGAACAACACTAGCTCTAGTAGTGGAGTGTTGGAGCCACTACTTGCTCCCCAAAAGTGATAACTCTATCTCTTTGATGCCTTATGGGAGAAGCCAAGGTGAAAAGTCCTCTGCTTGTACAATGAGGGTGTATATATAATAAATGGGGTGATCCATCACCTCCCCTATGAATTTTTGACTAATCTCATGGCTATAATACTTATTGTGACCTTTAGACTTCCTACATGACTTTTCACATTACATGGATGTCTCTTGGACTTCCACTTTACAATTACATCTTCAATGTATAATTTACATAATCCAAAATGATGTGGCACACGGTGACTCATGACATGACATGACACCGCTAAAATAGAATGCATGATGACATGGAAATGTTAAGCCCCTCTCTATTGCTTATTTATTTGTGCCTTTATGCTATATGGTATAAGGTCTTCTTCTTCCTACATATATATGGCTTGAGGATAAGGAGTCTCCAATGTGATCTTTGACCTCCAACTGTTGTCACAACTTATGTTCCTTTGTCTTCTCTTGATTGATCAAATTGTTCTTGCAACTTCAAAAGTGTCTTCTAGCAATGTCTCCTTCTTCACCCCCTTCATCATCAACCTGTCATGGCATGATTGAACATCTGAAACTGAAATGCACTCATGACAAGATGATATAAGTCTGAAAAACCCCTAGTCTAACATGATGCATAACAATTCATTAACTAAGCTAGAACTGAGTGACAGGCTGGGGATTAGGCTCAGGGATTGTGCAGTTACTCAACTCAAGATGTCAGGGTCAATGAATGAGCTTTGAGACTACATAGTGCACAGTTCAGGTTGGGTTGGTTAGTTCAACTACATAGTTGAGGGGCTCAAGGAGGCAGGATGAGTGTTTGAGCATTGAGTTTTCCCACTGCATAGTTCTGGAAGGAGAAGGTGGGCAACGGATTGCACAATTTAAAATTCAGGATCTCAAGGCTGAGGCTTGAGGACTAACACTATGCAATGCGTAGTGAAGGATTGGATTGAGAAGAAAACTATGCAATTCTAGAGCTTAGGGGCTGGGCTTGAGCACTGAGATTGCGTAGCGCACATTTCTGTGAGGTAGAGATTGCGTATTGCACAATGACAAGAGGCAAGGTTACTGCTTGAGGACTAAGACTACTCAGTGCACAATTCAGGATGGCTGATGAGGCTAAGTGGCCCAGTCGAGGAGATTTCCTAGTTTTGACTAAGTGTTGGATCAGTGAGATGGAGTTGAATGAAAGCAAGACTTGAACATGATCACGCACTTAGATTAATTGATGACACAATATGGAACACTCAAAACACATGAAGAACATACTTTTCCTTAATGCAACAACTTTGTGACGACTTACCGAAAATGTCACACCAAAGATACACTTTATGATGACAGTGACAAAATTTGCGTGACAATTCTTAAAACTTTGAGAATGAGTGTGATACATGTTTACATGGTAAGAATAACTAATTAACATGAATACCACCCCTTGAAACAAACAAAAACCACATTTATACACTGTGCAACACTTGCCTAAGCTGAAAGACGACACTTTGATTTTCTTCAAAAGGAACAAAAATACTTAGAGAAAACATGCGTGATGACAATCATTGTTTGTGACGAAAACATGAAAATACGAAGTAGGCTCCAAAATTTAGATGTAGGCCAAAATTTTGGAGGGTGTTTTAGTAGCGACAACACCACCCAGATTACATCTTAGTGAAGAATCTTCCTTACTTTTGTTGAGAAATAAATCATGGTAGATATTAATGCTTGATCCCTCTTCTTGATAATTACTTGTGAATGTTAGTTTCCTTATTATTACTTATTATGCCTTCTTTATCAAGCAATTATATAAATTTACAAAGCATAAAGATTACAAAGAGACCAGAGACACTAAGATTGAGGCTCTAAGGCAAGGAAAAACGCCACAAGGGGGAAGCCCGACAATCCTTCTCTTACAGAAATAGATCAAAATGACATATCCAAGACCTAAGATCAAGACAAAGTCAACCACAAATATTCCAAGTCAAACCCTCCTCCAACAAGTCAAAGTCAATGTTGGTCAAACCCTTTCAAATCTGGTTAAACAAAAAATTTCTTCCCTATAGTAGAGACTGAATTTTGGCCCTGCAATACCTCAAAAAATGATTTAGAAATCTCACGTGTGTGAGCTGGATTAGGGCATACAACTTTGATATTTATCTCACCTTTGACATCCTCCTCTCTCGTTTGACTCCGACCTTCTTCTTATCTAGGTGCAAAAATAGATAGTTGATGTGATGAATGAATGAATGAATCCAAGAGGTTGAACTTGACTTGTATATACAACTGTCTAAGAGGGTTGAATAGGTGCCACTGGGACAACTTGTCTAAGGAGGGATGACCTGAATATCTTGTGGGCTTATGAGAAAAAAATAAAATTTAAATTCTTTTTCTTTCAAATGTCAAAATGAGACATGACTCAAATAAATAATATTTTGACTCAAAATAGTTTATTTTTTATCTTTTAACTCTAATAATGAAGAACATGCTTTAAAATATAAGTTAAAGAATAAATGCATCAATGATAATTTTATATTACATTATGAAGGCCGACTCTAACTATAATTTCAACATTCCCTCTTAACAAGGGAGGAGTTCATAATGACTTAACAAGATATTCTCAAGTTGAAATATTCATATAAGAAAGGATTCGGATTGATAAGCATCGATGATGATAACATCATCATAACCAACATTTTCAAGATAGAAATGCCTTGGAGGGTACACTCTCTCTCCACTAGATTAGAGCATAATGCTAGGAGGAATTAATTTGGACATGATTGCCTCTCAAGGAACATACCCCACCTAGGTGTTCCCAAGGTATGTCCACACAGGACCATTTACTAATTCCAAGGAAAAGTTTGACCTCTAGACCATTCTTTACCAAGTCCATGTATCCAACTTAGACATTAATCCTAATCAACCACAATACGTGATTTAAAAATGTTCGTCCTTTATGCTTATCCAATCCACCATTCTCCCTACTGGTGTTCATGCACTAGACTTACAACTGTTAGTCCAAGCCATTGCACATGACACATGGAGAACATGGTGTCCATAATCACTACCTCTCAACTAGGGAGGAGATCCTCACTCACTCTCAAACAAGGAGGAGATATACACAAGTTCAAGCTTGTCTAAAAAATACTCAATCTTTCCCTTGGGAAGAGGCTTCATCAATATATTAGCTACATGTTCGTCAGTGGATATATAATGTAGCTTTATATCTCCATCTTCCACCATGCTTCAAATGTAGTGGTATTTTATATTAATGTGCTTTGACCTCACATGGAAAAATCGGTTCTCAACAACTTTATGTGGCTTTTATTATCACAACATATTGTAGTCAAATCCAATGCTCCTCAAACAAATTTGCAAGAAACTTATGAAGCCAAAATCATTCACGACAAACTTCACTCACTGCCATATATTCGACTTTAGCAGCACTTAGCAGCACAAATGAGCCTTATTTTATACTCATCTAAGAAAACATACCAGATCCCAAACAAAAACAACTACCAGTAGTACTTTTCCCATCATCAATGCCACCTGCACAATAAAAATCAATGTATCCTAATAATTGAATCTCATTTCCTGCAACATATCTTCAACAATGATGTAAGTTTCCATGGAGATATTTCAAGACAAGTTTTGGTGTTATCTAATGATCATGTTGGGGCTCCATCTAAAATTGACTTATAGTATTTACTGCATAACATATATATGGTTGGGTGTTCACCAAGTGTTAGAATATTAGAAAGGCATAAATATTTTCTTATATAGATAATTACTTGTGATTCTTTTTTCTTTATGTTCTTTTATCTTTTAGGTCATCAAGCAATTACCAAAACAATAGCATAAATATCACAGATGCTAGATATAGGCAGTCAGCGAGGGAAAAAACCCTATCTAGGGGAAAACCCAGTCAACAACTCTTCCTTAATAACTCCTTTAGATAATCTAAAACTCTTGACCTAGACCCAAACTTCCTGCACACCAAGTCAACCCTTTCTTCCTTCTTGTAGATGATAACCCTTCAATAGCAACTCAACCTAGCAGCAACAACTTTGACCCAACAACTGGAATCAACAATAGCAACAACAACTTCGACTTGACAAGAGAGACTTCGATCTCCTAGAGGAATCCACACAAGAGAGAGATAGATAGCCCAAAATTTCGATTTTCTATTTTTCTTCCTCTTTCTCCAACTTCGCACTCCTTTAGCCCTCCTTCCTTACTTTGTACTTTTCCAACTCTTTCTTCTAGATATCGAACTTGTATGTGAGTGTGTGTTCCAAATCAATTTGAACTTCTTCAATATATAAGCTTTTGCTGAGGTTGAATTACCCAGTTTGGGGCCAACTTAATCTCCTTGAGGCCGACTTGGTGTGGAGGTGACAAATACCTTATTTGACTCAACAGTAAACCTTTTTACATGATTCAAAATCCCAATAAGGGTCTCTTTAAATGGACAATGACACTAAGGACTCAGAATAAATCCTAGAAGTCCTCAATGGGGACTTTGACCTAAAACATGATGACCCAAGCATGAAAGCCATGCTTTAATAAGTCATAATAATAATAAAATAATAAAATAATAATAATAAATATAATAATAATAATAATTTCTTTTTCATTCTTCTGATAAATACATTTCATTGTGACTCAAATGAATTTTTTGATGACTGAAACTAGTTACATTCTTCCACAATCCCTCTTAATTAGAGAGGTATTCACACTTACATATACAAGTACATGGAATATCTCAAAACATATGAAATATGAAGAGTCTATGCACCACAATTCCATGGACTAGATTCCTAACTAGGGAAATCTATCCACGGTCCTTCAACAATTTAGGCACTCACAATGTAACGAACTAGATTCCTGACCAAGGCAATCTATCTAGGTGGGACTAAGATGGACTAAATCTTGCATCCTCTCTAGGTACAACCAGGCTTACTTGCTAACCATCAACCTAGGTATGTAGGTGCGTATCTGAGGTCAGAGCTCTATGACCAACACCAACCTCCCTAGTTCGGGATCTAGACATCAACACATAGTGCCAACAGGATGTCCTCTGAGGCAATGTGTCTCACACACAAAACCTTAACACTCGTGATTATTCCAATTGGTGGAAAATCCTCCCTGATCAAACAGATCGGTAAAAAATCTCTCTCGTGTAACCAACATGCTATCAAACCTCTTGAGAGATTCACCTGTAAAAACACAACCCCAATCAGCAATTTTTTTTTAAATGTATGTAAGTAAACACAACCCTATGAGGTTTTTAGGCAAATTGATGTTGCTTCTCAATTTATCACAGTCGGACTTTCAAATGAATCTTGACAGAAGATTCCTCAATCATACATCTTCCTTTCCTACTTCACATGCAACGACATATTCTACAATCAGGTCTTGCCTTCCTTATCTCAACAATCCCTCAAAATTCATTCTCTAATTTCTTCTTTCAAGGTGTCCATCATGACTATGATATTCCCTCCCTCTTAACTAGGTAGATTTATTTGATCCATGCTACCTCTTAACTTAGGGAGATTAACACCTTCTTATGACATAGGAGAATATTTCATGGCTTCCATCCTTCTTATCAAAGTCATTATGACCATCATCATTCATATGACTTCCTTCATCATGCTTATCATATCAACTTTATTTACGAATATCTTCACCATCTTGAAGATTATGTACCTGCACAACTTAGATAGCAAGTACAACCAAATCCTTAAAAGCATGAATTTAACCATATCAAAATCATATAATAATGGAAGCATTAGATATTAGAAATCAAATAACTAAACTTAGTTTGGTTCATAAGAAACAAGAAACACATACTTTTATACTTCAACTACATGCCCGAGTTTTGTCATGAACCCTAGATTTTATCATCAAGACTTCTAGTACCTCAATCAAGATAACAACCTTAATTATATCTAGGGCTTCAATATTTCTTCGAGAGGTGTGGCATACCTATTGGGTGTGGTTTTTTACCTATTTTCTGCACATTCTTTCCCCTATTTTGACCTTTCTGTCCTCCAAGCCTGTGCGCTTATATGAAAAAACTCTCTGTTTTCTTACATTTTTAAATCCATTTTACTGTCATGTTACTTTACTATATTTCATCGAATAATATGAGGCTTTTTCCTTTTTTGTGGCTAACTGGGAGAGCATTGAAGGAGTATTTTGGGAAGTTCATCTTTTTCAAGTGTTAGCTCGTGCGAATGAAGCTATGAAGCAGACATGCAGCAAGGATTAATTGCAAGAAAGGGTAGAACGGTTCGATGTTACACCCTGAGTGTTGTTACAGACCGTCGTATGTACTAGGTGTTGTTACAGTTTGTTGCTGTTACAGATTTCAGTTACACACTAGATGCTGTTACATGTTGCTGTTACACATCGTATGCTGTTACACCTCGGGTGGATCCACCTTCACATCAACAATGTTGTCTTCAGTTATGTTGCATCATCCCAAACCACCATTTGCTTAATGATGTTGCACCAAAGCTGGAAATGTGGGTACTATTCCACATAACAGATGTCAGCAATAGGATTGCTTATTTTTGATGCAACAAGACTCAGGCAGTTGCAACTGATGTATATTTATCTAGTAATAAGTTGTAACTTCTTTATTTTTGATGAGCTAACTTCTTTATTTTTGATGAGCATGAGAATCGAGAGATTCTCATGACTGATCTTCTTTCTAATTTTTGGGTTGTAATAATTATAAAAGAATTGACTTTTTATGTATTAGCAGATGACATATAGAAGAGTATTGTTACTCTGTTTCTATAATCCTGAACTTATTCAATATCAATTGGCACGGTGATGCTTATACTTTCCAACTGATTTGTTAATCACTTTTTGTGTTCTTCCTACTCCCTGCTGAGGAGGAAGGGCCCTCCTCTTTGGCAGGGATTGCAGTGATTAGGTAGTGTACATTCTAGTTTATTTATTGATTTATGGTTTCTTGCCATTGTTGTACAAATCATGGATTGCATTCGCTGCTGTTTCTATTTATCTTATGCTATTACACAGAGTTAAAAAACAAAGTAATAGTAACCAGTTGGAATAGATGTTAGTTCTTGTGTGGTGTGCCTTTACTTCAATAACTACGAGTTGTGATTTAATTCTGTAGAGTGTTTTTGTATCTACTCGCATGGTTTGATTCAACAATTTAGATCATCGAAATCTTTTACAACTTTTCTTCCCTTTCTTATGCTTGGCTGGAGTGTATCGACATAGACAGTGCGAACTCCATTGAAACAGTAAGACCTACCCTGGGTTGACTAGTAATGTTGTAGTATGAGTCAATTAAGGTTGATTAAAACAACATTACATTTTGGCGTCGTTGCTGGGAATGGGAAGTTAACGATACAATCAGCCAAGTTGTTTGTTTGATATAGGGTGCTCCTAGTCCATAGTTGCTGGGTGGTAAGACGAGAGGTAATAACCTATGCATCGCTCTAACATACGTGGGCGGGCTCACCATTGTGACCACTAGGACACTTAGGACATTTTGATGCTTTGATTATTGTGTCTTCAGCTCTTCAGTCGCTGGGCAGTAAGACGAGAGGTAAGAACCTGCGCATCGCTCTAACATACCCGGGAAGGCTCACCATTGTCGAAGACTGAGGCACTTAGAGTGTGATTTAATACACATAGGGTCCATGTGTGAATTTGTAGGAATTATAAAGACATTGAAATCAGCCCCACTCTAATAAGTCACAAGAATGATGGGTCGTAAAAAGGAAATGAAGGGTGAAGATTTGGGAAGGAAGACATTTATCCAAGAATTAATCTCCAAGGTGGAAAAAGAACAGTCCAACTCTCAAAGGAATGCAAGGAAAACAGGGCCACAGAAGGTTGTTACTCCCATAGCACAAGCAAAAACCTCCAATCCCTCCATCTTAGGGCCGTATCATTCTAAGGCTAGCACTCATACCCACAAGATCAAGGATTTGATTTATGAGAAAGAAGGGGAAGTTAGTAGCCAAAATTTGAGGATTGAGGGTCAAGGGGAAATCGAGGTGGAACATTGGACACCTGAGGTGGAAAAGCACCTGTTGATTTATCAATATTCGAATATAGGTAGTGCGGTGAAACAACCAACCCCAGTGGTATCTGAGGCATTAATCACACCTACAAGGCCATCACAAACACATCTCGAAGAACGTCTGCTACAGGAAGGGTTAGAATAATTCATGGGAGACAACAATGATAACAATGCTAAAAAATACACCACTACTACCACCTTTAAGTTCCCAATCGGGAATATTGGAGGTGAAGCTCCTATGAAAAACATTCCTCTATCATATTTACCATCCTTTCAGAGGATGACTATGGAAGATCCAGATACATTTCTATTTGAGTTTAATGTCCTATGTAGAAGTTATGATTATATAACAGATGCTTAGAAACTAAGTCTATTTCCTACTACTTTAAAAGGAGTAGCCTTGAGATGGTTCATGGAATTAGGTCCGGATTCCATTTCAACATGGAATGATATGAAGGAGACATTCTTGTCAAAGTACTAGGACTATTGTAGGACCAGGGACTTAAGGGAAGAGATATTTAGAATGACATAGAAGGAGGAAGAAATCCTAGAAGATTATGTGGAATGGTTCCACTACAATCTGCAGAGGTCTAAATAAAACAATTTAGACCTGTAGGTTTTAACCCCGTACAACAATTACCTACATACGAATTCTAAAACACACAGAAAATAAACAATGCGAGAGCATAACACATAAAACACATATACGCAGAGATTTTCCCCTGGATCCCAAAACCGGGACTACCAGCTTGATTTTTCATAATGTTCCTTTCAATGTTATAATACATATTTATACATGCCAAAGCATCCAATACCATGGACCAAAAAACCATTGCGTCCAAAACCATGGACTGAAAACCATCGCATCCAAAACCATGTGCGAAAAACCATGCACAAAACCATAGGTAGGTATGCCCAACCTAATATAGGGTCAAAAAAAAAAATTTCCCTGGGGCGCTGCCCCAGACCCTATAGAGGGGGGCTACTAGCTCCCCTCAAACCCCCTATAACCCCCTCGCTATGCAATCAGCGCAACGAAGGGGGGGTTTCGCCCCCCCTCTAACCCCCCAGTTAACTACGTGGTCTAGTCGTGGAAAGAATATAACACAACCCAACATTCTCCCACTTATTGTTTTCTTTCCACATGGGGCCATAGGACAACTTAGTCATTTATCTAACCCTGCAATGCCCATTTTTTCTCTACACCAAGAGAACTTCTCAGAGCTCATAGATTTTTTTAATGCATCTGCAATATTCTTCAAAGTGTCCACCTTTACTAGCAACACCCTTTTGTTTTCTATCATATCCCTCACAAAGTGATACTGAACATAAATGTGTTTTGTCTTTGAATGGTAAGCAGGGTTCTTTGCCAAGAATATTTCACTTTGGCTATCATAGTCTATCCTTATAGCTCCCTGCACTAACCCCATACTTGAACAAAATCTCTGCAACCAAACTTCTTCCTTGCTTGCATGAGTGGTTGCCATGTATTCTGCCTCTGTAGTGGATAGTGCCACTAGAGATTGTTTCTTACTCATCCAACTAACTCCACCTCCAAATAGGTTAAACACATACCCACTTACAAATCTTCTCTGATCCAGATCTCCAACCCATTCTGCATCAACAAAGCCATGAATATCCAAAGCTCTATCCAATCCTGGTCTTTCTTGGTAGCGCAAACCATAATCACTACTGCCATGCAAATACTTGAAAACCCACTTCACTACTTTCTAGTGCTCCTTCCCTGGTTTTGACATATACCTTCTCAATACTCCACAACATGTGCAATGTCTGGTCTAGTACAAACCATTGCATACATTAGGCTACTGGCTGCACTTGCATATGGAACACCGGACATGTCCTCTTCCTCTTCTTGTGTCTTGGGACACTGTTCAACAGATAACTTTACACCTACAGGAATAGTAACCTTCACCGGTTTACTATATTTCATATTAAACCTCTGCAATATTATCTCGACATAATTCCTCTACTTTAACTAGAGCTTCCTCTTTGCCCGATCTCTTTTAATTTCCATGCCCAAAATATAGTTTGCAACACCAAGATCTTTCATGTCGAATTTGGAGGACAATTGGGTCTTCAAATCCTAGATAATTTCTTTGCCATTTCCAACCAGAAACATATCATCCACATACAAGACCAGATAAATAACATGGTCACCAATTAATTTAAAATACACACAGTGATATCCTTTGCTTCTGGTGAAGCCAAGTCCCCGTATAAATGTATCAAATTTCTGATACCACATCATTGGTGACTGTTTTAACCCATATAGAGACTTATTTAACTTGCATACCAATTCTTTCTTACCCTTCACCACAAAACCTTCAGGTTCCTTCATGTAGATCTACTCTTCCATATCCTCGTGAAGAAATGTTGTCTTCACATCCATCTGTTCTACCTCAAAATCAAAAGCAACAAAAACAAATAAAAGCAATCTAATAGAAGCTACCTTGGCAATAGGAGAAAAAATATCACCAAAATCAATTCATGCCACTTGGGAATAACTTTTGCTATCAAACAAGCTTTGTATTTATCCACCTTTCCTTTTACATTTGTCTTCTTCTTGAACACCCATTTGCTGCCAATGGGTTTTCTTCCAGCTGGCAACTCCACCAGATCCCATGCATCATTTTTGTGCAAAGATGCCATTTCATGAACCATGGCCTCTTTCCATAGTTTTCCATCCTCTGAATCTACTGCTTCCTTCGTAGTTCTGGGATCATTATCAGTAATAGATAAAGCAAAATTTGAACAAAAAGTATATAGAATATACCTTTTTGGCTGCCTTCTTTCTCAAACTGATCTTCTCACACCTGGAGTTTGTGGCTCTTCATCTTCTGATACCTCTTTTGTTGTAGAGTCTGATTCTTCCTCCTTTAGCTCAAACTCTGTCTTCTCAGGTTCCTTTGGTTGGACTTCATGTTTAATGACATCTTTCACCTCTCTGAACACCACATATTAGCTATACACAACCTTCCTTGTTACTGGGTTCTAAAGCTTATAACCCTTTAAGCCATCCTTATACCCTATAAAGATGCACTTTTCAAATTTACTATCCAACTTGATTCTTTTCTCCTTTGGAACATGTACATATGCATCACATCAAAATACCCTTAGATGTGAAAGAAAGGGTTTCTTACCAGTCTATACCTCTTGTGGAGTCTTATCCTCCAACACTGATGAAGGTGATTTGTTGACCAGGTAACATGCTATCTCCACCGCCTCTACCTAGAATTCCTATCCTAACCTAGCACCATTGAGCATGCTTCTTGCCCTTTCCATCAATGTCTTGTTCATGCTTTCTGCAACTCCATTTTTCTTAGGTTTGTATGGAGTAGTATTCTGTTGTGCTATACCACACTTCTTACAGAATTCTTCAAATTCCTTGCTGCAAAACTCTCCAACGTTATTTGACCTCAATACCTTTATCTTCTTCTCTGTCTGGTTTTCCACCAAAGCCTTAAATTCTTTAAACATGTCAAATACTTCAGATTTATTCTTAAGGAAATATATCCA
>APFE030857072.1:17144-146080 GCA_000404065.3 Pinus taeda
TTAGGGGTGAGATAAAGAGACAAAGAAAAAGAGATAGAGAGAAGGGGGGGAGAGAAGGAGAGAGGGAGGGATATAGTAACATAGTTGGAGAGAGAAAGAGAGAGAGTGATGGGGGAAGAGAGAGGATTGGAGGGAAAAGAGAGAGAGAGAGGATTGGAGGGAAGAGAGAGAGATAGAGAGAGAGGGAGGGAGGGAGAGAGAGGAGGAGAGTGATGGGGGAAGAGAGAGGATTGGAGGAAAAAGAGAGAGAGTTATAGGGGAAGAGAGAGGGAGGTAGGAGAGAAAGGGAGAGAGAGGAAGCACGAGAGAGAAGACTTGAGAGAGAGAAGGATAGGGGAGGGAGAATAAATACATAGAGAATGAGAAGTGGAGAGAGAGAGCGAGGGAATAGCAAGAGAGAGATGGAGAGAGTGTGTACATTTGGGGTTGAGATAAAGAGACAAATAAGGAGAGATGGAGATAAAGGGGGAGAGAATGAGAGAGGAGAGAGGGAAGGATATAGTAAAAGAGTTGGAGGGTGGAGAGAGGGAGGGAAAGAGAGATGAAGTTGGAGGGGGAGAAAGAAATGTAAGAATAAATAAATAGAGTAAGAAATGTGGAGATAGAGAGAGAGAGGGAGTGATAAGAAAGATGAAGAGAGAGGGAGAGAGGAAAACAAGAGGTAAGAGAGATAGAATCGAGGGAGAGGGAGAGGAGGAGGGAGGGATAGATAGATGGATTGGAGAAAGGGAGTGTATGTTTTTGGGATGTTAAAGAGAGACAAAATGAGATAGAGATATAGATGGAAGGTGAAGACAGGGAAGAAGAGAGAGAGGGAGAGAGAGGGAGTGACAGACAGATTGATAGATAGGGTGCATATATTATGTGCCCTTTGGTAAATTACTGGGTCATGTAGTATGTAAGCAAGGATTGATGGTGGACCCTGCAAAGATTACTGTAATTATGAATTTGGAAGCTCCTAAGCATGTTAAACAGCTACGCGTGTTGCTGGGACACACTGGATAGTACAAGAAGTTCATTAAAGCCTATCCTCAAATCACCGCGTCGATGGAGAAATTATTAAAGAAGGACGTGACATTCTACTGGGGTGAGGAATGTCGACATAGTCTAGATATATTGAAGGAAAAGATGGTGACTGCGCCAATATTGGTATTTTTGGACTAGAAGAAAGAATTCCCTATACATGTGGATGCTTCTTGCATTGCGATGGGTGTGGTATTAACTCAGAAAGGAGAAGGGGAAATCGATCATCTGATATCCTTTGCGAGTAGAAAGATGTCAAAAGCGGAAAAGAGTTATTCGACTATAGAGCGCGAAGGGCTGGCGATGGTCTACGCGCTATAAAAATTTAGACATTACTTGTTGGGTAGTCACTTTAAAATGTCTACCAATCACTCTGCGTTGAGATACCTAGTTAATAAAACTGTGTTGGGGGGGGGAATTTGCAGGTGGTTGTTATTATTTCAGGAGTATGATTTTGAAGTAATTGTGAAGCCTGGCAGACTCAATGCAGGTCCAGACCACCTGTTTAGGATTGAAATAGGTGAAGAACCAAATAATTTGGAGGAAGGATTTCCAGATGTGAATCTCTTTGTAGTGCACATAGAAGACGATCATTTTTATGATATTATTTAGTTTTTAACTATGGGGAAAACTTCAGAAAGTTATTCAACTCAGCGAAAGAAGGAGGTAGTGGTTTGCGCTACGGATTTTTTCTGCGATTGCAGGTCATCTATATAAAATTGGAAAAGATGAGATACTGTGAAGGTATGTTCCCAAATTCAAGCATGATAGTATCCTTGCTGAAGCTCATGGAGGAGTTTTGAGAGGTCATTATGTAGGAAAATCAACCACGCTGAAGATTTTGCGTGCAGTGTTATGGTTGCCAACATTATATAAGGATTCTAAAGCGTATTGTAAGGCATGCAATGCTTGCCAAAGGATAGGAAACCTTCACGAAGAGATGAATTACCTTTACATCCTCAAGTTTCATTGCAATTATCTCATAAGTGGGCTATTGACTTTATAAGTTTGATACAACCACCAAGAAAGAAGACGAGCGTGGTATATTATTACTACACCATAATATTTAACCAGATGGGTCGAAGTGCAACCAGTACAGGCTTGTACAACTGCCATTGCTGCGAATTTTTTGTTTGATTATGTGTTAACATGGTTTGTATGCCCTAACGTGTTGATGAGTGATAGGGGTACACATTTTTTGAATGAAACAATCAGTGCGATGATGGATGAATTCTAGGTTTACCATCAGAAGAGCCACCTTATCACCCATAGGAAAATGGCATGATGGAAGCCTTGAATAATATTTTGGAGAGTGCGTTGAAAAATGTTTGTAATACGTAGAGGAACGACTGGGATGTGTGCATACCTACAATCTTGTGGGCTTTAAGAACAACCTGCAAGAAGTTGACTGGCCAAACCCTATTTAGGCTGGTCTATGGGATTGAAGCAATAATGCCTATGGAATATATCGTGCGAAATTTATGCATTGTGACTCACACAAAGATGGCAGATCGAAAGACCCTAGAGGAACGACTCGTGCAACTAATGGAACTCAAGGAGGATCGTTTTCTTGTAGGATTTCACCAGAAAGTGCAAAAGGAATGTGAAAAATCCTAGCACGATAGAGATATCAAGCTACACACTTTTAACATACATTATTTGGATTTTCTTTATGAAAACAAGTTCACTAAGTTTCCCGGAAAATTCCAAATGCACTAGTCAGGGCCATAGTCGTTAAGGAGATCACCAATGGTGGCGTGGTTCAGCTCACGAAGCTGGATGGAGAAAGATTCCCCGGAAAAGTGAATGGTAGCAGGTTGAAATTGTATATAGGGGATCCAGCCCCTGCGCAATGACTATATGGAAGCAAGATAGTCTTAGTAATCCAGGTAGCTGCAAGGGATTATGGGACTATAAACTACACTACCCAAAGGAGAGAAAGACAATGCTAAGAGGTTGTGCGACAGAGGAAAGAGGTACGCCAAGGATATTTGCACCAAGAGGACTGTGCCATGGAGGATGGTGCCACGCAGAAGAGTCCAAAAGTAGCTGTTAAAGTCACTATTCATGATTGGATAGAAAAAGTCCCGTTGGGAGGAGCAGGCAGGCAACATTTAAGACGGAAATATTTGAAAATCTGCCACCAAAGATGCATTTATGACAAGATTTTGGGGGGAGCGGTTGGATTTGAATTTTAGGGGTAATGATGGCGCCGGTCTAATGCTTTGCGCGCTTGCAGGAAGGAAAGGAAATACTAACACATATTCAATAATTGCAAAGGAAATCATTAATGCTTAGGGATCAGCTTCAACCTTAGATAGAGGAAGCAAGCCAAATCTCTCAGAACATTCAAGAGAAGCTGAAAGTGTTGCAACAAACTCAGAGGACTGTGTGAATTTTTTCTCTTTTAAATTCATGTGAAAACTTAATTCACATTGTTGAAGAGGTTGTGAAACTCGTTTACCTTTAAAGACCCATTTTGTTAACTTGCAAAGTGTCAGAGGACAATCAATTTTTGATAGGAGGAGTGTTCCTCCATTCTTAGATCGGGTGGTATCAGAGAAGACTCTGATCACGTTGTAATTATGGGTAAGAAACTGAAGTGTGATAGACTCCAAGAGTTGGAGGAGATTAATATATCTCTTTGAATGGAGAATGTTGAGCTGAGGAGATTGCTTGAAATTGCAGAGGAGGAGAAGAGGAAAATGTGTTTATATTTGTAACATGTAGTGAAGGAAAGAATTGGTGATATTTTTGTCCCAGAAGCAGCAAAGAAACCCTCTAAGATGAAGCCAATTTATGGGCATGGTTCATACATAGGATATGGACCCTATGTTGAGGATGATGCTTGTGAGTTTTGTCAGCATCTAAAATATTCTCCTTATGTTCCTATTGGTAAAAGTGGTTGGCTTGAGTCATCATCCACCTCTTCATTAACATTTGAAACATAAAATATGGGTGAGAGGTCAAAGGAGGTAATTAGAATTTCTAGTTCTACTCCTTCAACTAATGTTGATAACACATATTTTGCAACTTTTGAAAAGCATACCAAAGGTATTGGTATGAAGCTTTTAACTCAGATGGGTTATGATGGAAGAGGACTCAAAGTCAATGGGCAAGGTATCACTAATCCTATCGAGGTGAAATAATGACCACAATATGAAGGATTAGGTTATTGTCATGGAGAAATTGGAGAGTGCTCTAAAATTGTTGAGGCAAAGAAATCATCAAGTGATGAGATGTCACATCATGATGGTAGTGATGATGGAAAATTTTATCCAAATGGAGATGAATGTTCCAAGGGACATGTTGTTGAAACTAGTAACAAGAAATGATAAAAATAGAACCCAGAAATTCCAATTTAATTTGTCCTTGAATTAAATTTTGAATTAAAATCGAATTTAGTCTTAACAGCTACTTGATTAAGTTATTTTGACTTAAGTAGTTAGAGAGATTCAAGTTAGAAGTCTTTCTGAAGTCATGCAACAATTAC
This sequence comes from Pinus taeda, assembly GCA_000404065.3. NCBI lineage: Eukaryota > Viridiplantae > Streptophyta > Pinopsida > Pinales > Pinaceae > Pinus > Pinus taeda. The sequence continues at coordinate 21,661 of APFE030857072.1, forward strand.
CCCTTAAATTAAGGAGATAAGATTGAGTTATATTTGAGTTGTAATTAGTTAACTCAGTTTACTGAGTTAATTCCAGTTAAATTAGTTCCAAACTATTTGAGGAACTAATAGAGAGTTAACAGTCAGTTGATGAATGCATGCACTCAACTAGTGTACTCCAGTTAACTGAAGATTGCCTCATCAGAAACTCATGCATGTCTATTCTGAGAAAGGCCTAGTTTAGATTAAAGTAAAGGATAATGTACTATCAGTTTCATGTGGTTTCCTATAAAGAAAACTCATGCATGCAGTCAAGGAATCATTCCTTGAGGATTGCGCAGTTCTGGTAGTGTGTGAGAGGAGGTCATCCACTTGGTGAGGTGAACATCATCCACTAGGAGAAACACAAGGAAATAGGAGCTTGGAGGGTAGAGAGGAAGGCTTTAGAGAAGCCAAGTTTGTCTGTGAGCATCTGTGAGGATTGTACTGAGAGCTGGCTAGCTGTGAGAGCTAAGGCTTTGTATAATTCCTATGCATTTCCACCTTGTATGATAATACAAATAGTGGGGTTTTTAGTTGTGGCTTTCCCCAAAGTATTTTCATGTGTATTGTGCAATTGATTCATTCTTCTTCTGGTTATATTGTTCAGCTCGATCTTTAAGCTTCCACAAATTGATAGTAGAAGTAGGTTATAGTACTTTTATTTGATTTATATTGCATTATTGGGTTAACCTACAACAGATTTTCTACATGGTATCAGAGCACAGGTACAATTTATCGGAGCTGTGAATAGTATACTGAGAAGAGAATTTGAAGTTTAAAGTTTGGGGTTGCAGGTGCAAATCGAATTCATATCATACTTCAAGGTTGGCCAATGGCATTCTATGGCTTGAGACTCGAGTATGCCTTCGAAGGTAGCTCAAATTACATATCATGGAAAGATAGAATGGAGGTTGAATTAGAAGACAATGGCTTGAAGGAATTCATTGATCAAGAAATCCAAAAGCCAGCTTCAACTAATGCACAAGAGTTGGCTGAGTGGGAGAAGTGTGTGGTGAAGGCGAGATGGATCATCCTTGAGGGAGTTCGAGACCATATTGTCTCAAGTATCCATGGGAAGGATACTTCATTTTCAATGTGGAAGACATTGAAGGACCTCTACCAAGACAATAGCGACCAAAGGAAATTGGCGCTCAAGGATAAGATTTGAAGAATCAAGATGGAGAAGGGCGATACTATTTCCACATATCTGAACAAGCTCACCACCTGCAAATATGAGCTTGGCAGTGTGGGAATAACTATTTCCAATGATGATATGGTGAGCCTCGCTCTCCTTGGCCTTCCAAAGAGTTGGAATAACTACCAGGATTGTGTGAATGGAAGGGGAAAACTGTCGGATTTGGAACGACTGTGGTCATATTTGATGCAGGAGGAGATCAAGAGGAGCACACCAGATGGTTCTTCATCCAAGGATTATGATGAAAAAAATCTGGCCTTAGAAAGTAAGGCAAAGAAAGGGAAGGGGAAGGCTTCCCATTCCAAATTGAATTCTTCTCATGGAGGGAAGAAGGGTGACATGTCTAAAGTAAGATACTTTAATTTTCATGAGATGGGACATTATGCAACTAAATTCCCATCGAAGAAGTCCAAGAAGGGATCCTCGGAAGGATCGGAAGGTGAGGCATTAGCCTCTCAGTTCGAAATGGACTTTACCCTCATCGCATGCATGGTGTCATCGATGATTGGTTGTGTCTGGCATCTTGACAGTGGAGCCTTATTCCACATGACCGGTGATAAAATTTTATTCAGTGCCTTGGAGGAGAAAGACCTCAAGATGCGCATAGAGATGGGTGACGATGGAAAGTATAGTGTTTCAGGAGTGGGTACGGTTGCTTTTTAGAGGGAGCATGGAGCTCCTATCACCTTGACAGATGTGAAGTATGTGCCTAGACTGAAGAAGAACTTGGTATCAATCGCATTATTGGAAGACCGTGGCTATAATGTGTTTTTAGTAAGGGAAAGGTTTTCCTTAGACACATCACCACAAGAGAGGTGAAATAGATCGGTTCACAAGTTAAGAACCTGTATTCTCTTGAGGTTCAAGATGCATGCAAAGCCTTGAGGAGTATGAGCGAATCGTAGCCGTTGGATCTTTATGATAAACAGTTGGGATTAAATTGCATCAGCGATTGAGAGATATCACCATCGGATGGACATCGGGCGCCAAAGTAATCGGAGTTTAATTGAGAAGTCGGACCCAAACTTTATTAGATTAGGAACTTATAATTCCCATCGGGTCTATATAGCCGAATAGCTGTTGGGTTTTTTGTTCACCAAAAATTGGTGTGAACCATCGGATCTTCTATATGCAAATCAACGGTGGGGAATTATAATGCAGCTTTGGAGATCGAGAGAGTTAATGACCATTGGATCAGGATAAGGATCAACGATGGAGATTGTTATAAAATATCACATCGCAACATTTTATTGGCGTTGTATCGGTAGAGGAATATGGAGGCACGCGATAGCGATAAAGCACTGATCGGGATCAGAAGTGGTTGGAGATCAGCGGAGCGATGAAAGAAAGATCTGAAGCAGCAGACCCGATGGAGTTATAGCAGTGGCATATAATAATTTGAAATCCGGAATATATGATCGCATATAAGGAAAGCAGAAGGTATGTATTAATGTGACTGAGAAGGAGCAATTGGTGATTGCGATAAAGGGGAAACCTCGGGAAACATGTAGAGGTCGTACCAAAGGTAGAAAGGTATGTTTTAATGTATTTCCTTTGTAAATGGTTATAAAAGGGATTAAAGCACTGATAGAAGGAATTGTGGGTTAAACTTGAATTAACCAAAGGAACATGTGGGTTTGGTTATATATGTGGGACTAAGATCTAATGGAGGGTTATAAGGGTTGTATAAGTCCCGATAATGAATGATTGAAGGTTTAGAAGGGTTATAACATCCCGATAAGAAGGAATTAAGAGAAGGCCTTTAATAAAGTAATAAGTGAAGGATAAGGGGTTATTAAAAGTTCCAATACATGCATATTAAGAGAAGGGTTAGATTATGTTGAGTGTTAATAAACCATTCAGCATAGGAATTGATGTATGGGCCTTGAACCTTAAGAAAATAAGATTTGAATCCTTAGTGAGTTAAAATTCCTGGGATAGATCAAATATGTGCATAATCCATGCAAACCGTGGGTAGAGCAGGGGTACCCTGCGTCATTTGGTATCAGAGCATAATTGTGATTGGAGAAATTGATAGCAGAACAAAATAAGGGAATTCTGTAGAAAAACACTTAGAACGGAGTTGTGTTTTAAGATGTGTATGCAGGAAAGGGAGATCAGATTTTAATCTGATAAATAATAGGCACACAGAGATAAAGTGCAGCAGAACTTGTAGATGCAAGAAACAGAGGACAATCCACTCAAACTACAGGTAAATGGTGGAAAAAGATCATGCATAGATCTTGAAGGTGGGATGACATGTTTTGTTTGATTTGATTTGAAGATTAGAGAATGTGTGGATTTTATATTGACACACGGGTGACAGGATAAGGAGGTGAGAAGATTGCAACAAGCCTAGAACAAAGAGTGTTCAATTGGTTCTAGAGGAAAGAACCAAAGAAATGCTAAAATACTGAGCTCAAAAGAGAGAAGCTTAGTGAAGCATATGTAGCAAGGAGGAGACTTGTTACTGCAGAGGTATTGCCGCAGATCACAAAGGAAATTCCACAAAGGATGTGGGTGAAATTGCTAAGAAGTAATGAAGGAAGCTGGTAAGACTTCCTCAGCGAAAGAAGAAGTGGTCAGAACCAAGTATTTCATGGTGATCGAAATAAAAGAGGACAATTGTGTTCTTGAGAAGGTGCAGATGAGTTGAAGCGTAAAGGAGAAGAGAAGAGTGCTCAAAGGAGGTTCCAAAGATAGAGAACCAATTGCTTACGAAAACACTGGGTGAGGAGAGTTTGGTGAGGTAAATGGTAGCAGGGAGGAATTGCTATTGCAGAGGCTTTAATGCAGCTCATAGTAAGTGAGTAAGGAGCTCACAAATATATAGAAGAAGATGGATACTGATAGTCATAGTAGAGGTTCTAAGGAAGACCACAACAGAAGAAAGATGAAGGAAGAGGATGTCAAGGCAAATGGAATGAGGATGAGTCAAGAAGAGCTTGAAGGAGAGATTTCAGAAATGAAAGAACAACTCAATGTATTAATGATGATACTTGAGGAAAACCAGAGACAAGGTTGGGTCTTGAGGAAGAAGCCAGTGAGGTGGCATAAATTACAGAGGAGGCTATAAAAGAAGAGAAGTCAGCAGGTGAAGCTTGAATAGGTACTGGATGTTCAATTGAGATCTGAAGAACTCAGAGAAGCAGAGTTGAAAATGGAAGTATCCATTTGTGAACCAGAGCAGGGTGAAGTTTTGGGTGAAGAAGAAGGAATTATTGATGATTTTCTGAACTGTTGGACAAATGCAGACCAACAGGAAAAGGTAAAACCTTGTATTGTTGAATTTAATAATTTTGATGTGATTACAGGTTTTGCGGAGGATGAGAAATGTTTTGAAGCTGTTAGGAGTATGGAAGAGTATCTTTTTGAAGATAATAACTCTAAAGTAAAGGAGGATGGAGAATATATCTTAAGTGAGAGAAGCAGTGATTTATTATAGCAGAAAGAAATTAATAATGCATTGATATTTGAAACTGTGACAACACAGGAACAATTTCTTGTGAAAGAAGGAGATGAAATTGAGTCTGAAGAACTGATATGTAAAGCAATAGTTGAGACTGTTGAAACTTGTAATTTTCATATTGATAATTTATGTATAAATGTAGGAAACATAAGTAATGATGAAGTACTTATGAAGTGTCACAGAGAACTTTAATTGTTGGAGTATTTGTTGAGAAATTCAGAGTATGACAGTGTGATTATAGAGGAAGGAGTTCACTATAGTGGACAAGGACATAAAGACATCATAGAAGCAGATGGTATGGAGGAGAGACTAGCTGATAGTCTTGTGAATTCTGTTGGGAATTCAAATCAGCATATTGATGTGCTGATAAAGGAGGAAAAATCAGAGCAGCATACTAATGTGTTGCCAAAGGGAGATAAGGCATAGAATCCTTATGATTTTTATTTTAACAAGTGTTTTATGAGTGCAGGTTTATGTTATAGCTCCAAACCTCACTCTTGATGTTTGTGATGCTACTCTCATGTCCTAGGGCAACCCCTCCTTCAAGACCCAGTCCAAATATTCAAAAAACAATGTTTTACTCCCTATACGCGACATTGCCCTAAGCTAAATGCATGTGTACGCGGGTCTGTGTATACCGAACCCGCGTATATGTCTTAAAACACTTAAAAAAATTAAAACTCCTTAATTTCAGGCGGAGATTGCGGGTTTTACCTGGTGATTACCTATTAGTGCTCGTGGCCCAATTGTTCCCAACGAATTCCCAACTAAAAAACTACTTTGGGAGAAGTATAAAAAGGCTTCAATTGGAAGGCCTAAAGGAGGAGAGAATAGAGAGAAAGATCACTCTGCTGAGATTTTCCCTGACCAGGTCTGAAGATCCTTGTGCTTCCAGCACTTCCCCCATTTACAGGAAACCCTTGTTTCCTTGTGTGATGATGTCTTTCTACTTGAGAGATCATGGAGTAAGTCATGGAAGGAGTTTGTTGAAGGCTTCAGACTTGACAAATCCGGAGGACGGTTCTGCTTGGAGCCCACGAAAGGACGAATAAGGTGAAATCATTCCTTTCTATACTTTAGTTATTTATAATAAAAGAAACACTTGTCTTGTTCCTGATATAAATCTTCTTCATGTTCATGATGTCAATGTTATAATTCATATGTGAATGGTTGTTTTTAATTGTATAACTAACTACCTTTCCTTATTTTATTAAGATGATTTCTTTATGATGCTTGATCAATATACTGTTGTACTTTCTGGAATTGTTTGTTTTGCAGGTTGAAGGACTAAAAGAAACTCAAAGAGGGCTTGGACCCTAACTGGATCTTCTCAAACGAAGGACCCTCAGGTGCACCCCTTTTTCATATAGTTTGTTTATATTAGCATCATGGCTATATGGAATGTGTGTTTCTCTCTGTAAATAACCTCTGATCTGCTAGGGTATCAACCCAAGACCCTAGGGGAATTTATCCCTTAACAGTTTAGTTACAGATGATGGAGGAAATTTGGCACAGATGGATAGCCAAATAAAAATGGAAGAAGAAGATTATATGGAAGAATTTAATCCATGGAACAAAGATGTTTAATTGCTGGAGAGAATGCTGGACAGTCATGATTCAATGTAGAAAGAGATAATCATGAAAGACGGTAAGGATGAAAGGGAGGCAGTCAACATAGAAGTCAAAGTAAGTAAAAGTAACCTACAACAGTTTGAAGATTTAGTCGACAACAAAAACAACTTGAAGTAGAGAGAAAGAAGTAGAAGTAACTGGAAGAATATGGGCCAGACTAAGGATGTGTTGGACACAAAAATTGAAGAAATGTGGTAGCTAATGATGAAGTAGTCTATATGGAGGAGATTAACAACAACAGGAAGAATGGTTAATCCGAATTTGAAACTGATTGAAGAAAATAAAATGAAGCAGAAGACAACAGAAGTACAACAACAACAAAGGAACAAAGCATTTGGGTAGCTACAAACTAAAGTTTGGGACCCTAGAGGTTTTTCAATCAACTTATGAAGACACATGATCAAGAGATCATGGAAATTTTTTACTTTGGGAGTTTGATGTAGGAGCATTCAGGCCCAGAAAACTCATTGTATTTTAATAGACATAGGGATATTGTGTTTTCAAGGAAGTCGGTTTCCTAAGAGTGAATTAAATGTAATTATTAATGTTTTGAGTGATTTTAATGAGAGAAGCTAGAATAGGGAATTAATTGAATTTGTGAGGCATATTTGTAAAAGTTCTCGAATATAGGAGAACATGAGAGATTTAGGATAGTTGAGAGATTGAGGTATTGAGAATTGATTGTCAGTCTTAGATTATGAGTCAATTCATGAATTTAGGGATTAGAGAGGAGTTTTAGGAACATGGAAGAGATTTAGAAATTTTCTTAAGGAATTCATGGATTTAAACCAGAATTGGTTTTAGAATCCCTTTGTATAAATGTAAGCCTAAACGGTAGAGACAGGGGTTGGATAGGTTAGAAAGTCAGATAATTAGCTAGTTAAGCTAGAGTGTGGTTTTAAGCCTATGGGAAGAATGTAAACAAAGGACACTGATATTAGTAAATCAGGCCCGATAGATAGAGTCTCAATTTGTAATTATTTGTTTGTATTTATATATACAAGGAGTGATTATAATCTGTATAAATGTGTGTTCAAGTCATTAAATGATAAATTCAATATGAATCAGAGTTCTGTGTAATGATTATATGTAGGCGGAGTCGTGACGAAACGCAAAGAGAAGAGGAGAGTGTGACAGAGGATCACGATGGATCTTTGAATCCATTATAAGACAAGGTAAAGCTCTGTAGAGGCAGAGATCAAAGGAGAACGCGCAAAAATCAACCTCAAAAGTGAATTAAGCAACGGAAGAGCCAAGGGCTAAAACCTTGAAGAAAACCCAAAACCATAGAAAACTGAAAGAATGGCGTAAAATTCAAGTAAAGAGAAAGGCAGAAGAAATGGAGTATGAGTGAATCATAGACATTGGAGCTTTATGATCAACGGTTGGGATTAAATCACATCGGTGATTAAGAGATATTGCCATAAGACAAACATCAGGCGCCAAAGTAATCGGAGTTTAATTGAGAAGCCGAACTCGAAATTTATTAGATTGGGAACTTATAATTCCCATCAGGTCCGTGTAACCGAATAACGGTCGAGTTTGTTATTCACCCGAAATTGGTGTGAACCGTCGGATCTTCTATATGCATATCAACGGCAGGGAATTGTAATGCAGCTTTGGAGATCGAGAGAGTTAATGACCGTTGGATCAGGAGAAGGATCAACGGTGGAGATTGTTATAAAATATCGCATCGCAACAATTTATGGGCATTGTATCGGTGGAGGAATATGGAGGCACGCGATAATGATAAAGCACTGATCGGGATCGGAAGTGGTAAGAGATCGATGGAGCGTTGAAAGAAAGGTTTGAAGGAGCAGACCCGACGGAGTTATAACGGTGGCGTATAATAATTTGAAATCCAGAATATATTATCGCATATCGGAAAAGTGGAAGGTATGTATTAATGTGACTGCGAAGGAGCGATTGCCGATTGTGATAAAGGGGAAACCTCGGGAAATGTACAGAGGCCGAACAAAAGGCGGAAATGTATGTTTTAATGTATTTCCTTTGTAAATGGTTATAAAAGGGATTAAAGCGCTCATAGAAGGAATTGTGGGGTAAACCCAAATTAACCAAAGGAACATGTGGGTTCGTTTATATATGCGGGACTAAGATCTAATGGAGGGTTATAAGGGTTGTATAATTCCTGATAATGAATGATTGAAGGTTTAGAAGGGTTATAACATCCCAATAAGAAGGAATTAAGAGAAGGCCTTTAATAAAGTAATAAGTGAGGATAAGGGGTGATTAAAAGTTCTGATACATGCATATTAAGAGAAGGGTTAGACTATGTTGAGTGTTAATAAACCATTTAGCATAGGAATTGATGTATGGGCCTTAAACCTTAAGAAAAGAAGGTTTGACTCCTTAGTGAGTTAAAATTCCTGGGACAGATCAAATATGTGCATAATCCATGCAAACCGTGGGTAGAGCAGGGGCACCCTGTGTCAATCTCATGGATCGTACCTTGCTATGGGAGCCCAAAGTACATAGTAGCAGGAGGAATCAATGGGATTGATGCAGTCAGAGATCAAAGTGAAAGAGGCTAGAGCAGTCAAATACTGAAGAGTGCTGAGAAGGATTGACAATAGTGCAGAAAGGCAGAGTCAGCAGAAGTGCAAAGTTTTCAGTTGACAGAGGAAATAGCAGTCAGAGAATTTGATGACAGATGCATCATACTGATTTAGGTTGGATGTTTTTTTTTGTTTTTTTGTTTTTTGGAGTTGTTGGAGCAACAACACTAGAGAGAAGTGTTGCATGCATAACATTCCAAAGGTTCACGATCGAGATCAAGTTGAATTCCTTTCTTGTTGAGAGGGAGTGTTGAAATAGCAACAAGAAATGATAAAAATAGAATCCAAAAATTCCAATTTAATTTGTCCTTGAATTAAATTGTGAATTAAAATTGAATTTAGTCTTAACAACTACTTGGAAATAATTAATTAAGTTATTTTGACTTAATTAGTTAGAGAAATTCTTATGAAGTCAAAAAATTCAAATGAAAAATGAATAAGGCGAAAGAAGAGAAAGGCTTCCTGTGTAGGGAGTTGATGCAAGTAACTCAACTGGGGTACTCACCAGGCTCGTTGGCAACAGATCCATTCTTGTGTTCCTTTGTGACTGCACTGGGGTACTGTCCATGCCTGCTGGCAGTGGAGCAACACCAGAGATGAAACTTAGACTCTTATGACTATACTTCTTATGCACTTATATACCCCTCAACCCCAATCAAAACAACTGTGTTGCCTTGGCTTGGAATGTGTGTCAATCGACCAAGATTCAGGTAGATGCTACATCTTACAATCAAGCTAGTGTGAAGCTAAGACGAGCTGAGAGCTAGACAATACTTATGGAAGTGTTAGAATTGCTTTTAATGAATAAGGTCCATTCAAACAGCTAGAGTTCTACCAGTGTGTCGCCAAGTGTTGTAGTGGCTACAACCACCCTCCAAAAATTTTCCTTAGCCTATTTTGGAGCCTCCCTACCAACCTTCACAACAGTTTTCCTTGCTTTGTCAAGTCCTAAAGCTTCAGTGTCTTTCTTGCTCAAAGGCAGCCTGTCGATAACAATTTGATATTTTCCCTTCACGGGCTACTCACCCAAACGTGGTCCAGTTTCAGGCTGAGCAACTTTGCCTTGAAAATTGCGCATTTCTAGAGAGAAACTAGTCTTCCCTCCAGAAATTATGCAATCCTCTTTGACAGCCTGCTAGGCTCCAGGATTGCACAATCTTTCCAACCAACCCTCCCAACAGGATTTGTGCAAATTTTCCCTGTAGTAGGTTGTTCAGCCCAGGATTTGTGCAAATCTGGGTAACAGTCAGTTGCTTAGCCCAGAAATTGAGCAAATCTCCTAGACAACCAGCCTAGTTCCCAGCCAGAAATGCGCATTTTTCTCCAGCAGTCAAGCAGTATCTTGCATGTGCAGCTGAGTTGACTGGTTCCCTCCAGGACTGAGAAAAACAATGTTGCATGCATGGGATGTTTCTCCCAAGGCAGCATGAAAATGCATCCCTTGCTTCAAGGATCTATGTTTAGTAGCTGGAGGTTACATGTAAGGAACGATTCAGAAACTTCCCTCCAAGTGTCACTTCCCCTAGATTTGTGGCATGCACGTCATAACCTCGATGTTATCAAAAATCATCAAACAGACACTACATACCTCATTCTCCACATCAACCTTGTATATTTTATATCCCACATCACATCTAGGAGTAGTCGACACATTCAACTCAACTTTTTTGGGGTAAGCTCGCTTCCCATGCCTTGCGCTACATTTCTGTCGCTTTTTGTGTATTCGCTTGTGTGAGTGTTGGTTTCTTGATTTATTTGAACACCTGTTGTCATTTACATGTATTCTAGCTTGTCCTAGCTATGTTTCATTTTTTGTTGCTATCTCACTGTTGTTGAATGCATGAAACTGTTTTGCACAGACGTTCGCCCAACGACGAACTGCCTCACGCACATGCATGTTGATTTGTTTGCTGAATATTTCATTCATGTTTTTCAAGTATTGTCAATCACTTCTTCTATCACTTAGTGTCTCCATGCATTTACTGTCTTAGTTGCTTTTAGTTTCTCATCGACAACTCGGGCCAACCATGGCCCAGACTCTGCCTTCAACAAGGATGCATTACGTAATATGGGGAAGGAGGGCCCACATTCCTCTCCATATTTGCACATTCCTACACAACACTAGCCTCCAGGACTATTTTTCGCATTTCTGGAGGACAGTGGTTGCTTGGCTCAAGGAATTGCACAAATTTGTCCTTGGGCCAGCAGTCTTTCCTAGCTAGAATTACAAAATGCACAATCCCAGTAGTCAGCAGCCAGACTCGACTGTGCATTATGCAGTTCCAACAGTCAGTCAGTCTCTCAGCGGCCTAGACTATGCCTTGTGCAGTCTTGGTAGTCGGTCTCCCGACCACCTAGCCGAAATTGCACAAACTTCATGATAATTCACCCAAGTATGTTGTAAGTTAGTTCTCATGCTCATTCTGGTTTTCGACTAACAGATTGCTTTCTATGAGTGTTGCCATGTCTCCAGGTATCACAGGTGTTCATCTGCCTCTAAGAAGTATAGGTACATGGCTTCTAGGAGACTAGAGATGAAGACATCGTTCAGAGCACGCTTGGGGATGTAGTCGTTCAAGTGTCTATGAGCTTGCTTACTCATGAAGACATCAAGTTGTTCATGTACAAGGACATCAAGTAGCAGCATCACAGTGAGAAACATCATGAACAACAACTGAAGGAAGCATACCGAATGCAGCGAACACAACGAATGAAGTGAACATAGAAAATGCAAGAGGAAGGCTGTTGACAACATAGTGGCAGAGCAAATTTGCAAGATCAAGAAAATCCACTGATAAATGAAAGCAAATTTGGAGACTCAGGCTATGAAGTGAAGACGCGAAATGAAGATCACGTGAAGGTACAAAATGGAACAAGGAAGGAGTTACATGTGCTGAAGCAACAACTTAGGAAGAACGTGAAGTTACACAGATAGTCCAATGAGTTGCAACAGGAACAGGAGTAGCAGTGGGTGAAACATGCACTCATGGATGAAATTGCGCCAGAACAAGTTAAGGATCCATCCCAGTAGCTGACACGGAGAAAGCATGGTGAGAATTGTTGTTGATTTCATGCAAAGGACCCAACAACATGCATTTTGTTGAGCACACGCATGCAATCCAACCCATTCAACACACTCACCAAGCCGAAGACAAGAAGCAAGTCCAACTGAGGCTAAACATGCACTTCGGCAAGTTCATGTGCATGACCACCAACACACACTTGAAGATCAACATGGACACTATGCATCAGTGTGTTTTCGGTTCAACCGTACCTACGAAGACCATATGCATGTTAGCAGACGAGTTGGATGAAGGGGCTAAAGTAATGCACTGATTGCAACGAAGGCAAGAGTTCGCTTCAGCAAGATGTCACCATGAGGTACATGCACACCATGACGGATGATTAAGCTTAGCATCAACTCACCAGCTTCACCATCACAAGTGTGTCAAAGAGTTGGTCTCACCACAGCGAACCGAGTGTCAGTGATGTCTTGCAAGGATTTCTCAAGCCATGTTGTCTCAAATGAGTACATGTGCATTGTAATGTTGAGTCATGTCAAGTGTAAGTCAAGTGTCAACAGTTGGATGTAACAGTCATAGAGTAGGTGAAGAGTCATGAGGGTAGTTGAACTGTCACAAAGGGGAATGTCAAGCGTCACCCCACCCTTTGCTATAAAGAGTCCCTAATATCTCATTGTATAGGATTTTGGTCAGCCAAGATTCTACTAAGACTATCTTGAAGAAGACTTGGACAATATTGTAACGCGCCTTGGCTTCTCCGGTGCACGGAGCTAGTACATCTCTTTGGAGGAGCAAGCGGATGTGGCTGTAATGTTCCACAGTTGGGGCTAGCAGGTTTACATGGTGTATTGTATGATTGTGACTTACACTTATTTAATGATAAGAGCCAACACATTTTCATGCATATGTTGTTACTGTAGTTGGACTATTCTGGTTGCCTTAATGACATATGTTGTTTAACTTACATACTTGTATATGACCTGATTTGTATGCAATTATATGAATATTATTGTTAATGTGTTGCATATGTTGTTAATGATGTCACCATTCATATCAATTTCTCTATCGGACATCAGACAGACCTTTCTCATGAACCTTGCTATATCAACCGTCACACTCATCCCAGACTGATCCATGAGTTCTGTTCATGTTATCTTACCTTGTATGTTGTGATTTCCACATCTGAGTGGACTTCTCTGCTGGAAGCTGTGCATGTCCTTTGTGTGGTGTGTTCCTATCTGAGTTGGGACTAATCCCTTTCAACTTGGAACTCACCTTCACCTTCCTCTCCCTCTGAAGTGTTGGAACCTCTCGTACTCATTCCTTGACTCTCTGCATCAATCACGCCCTTGCTACTAATAGAGTTATCTTACTTGCCTTTGTGCGACATCATGGTCAAGGAATTACCTTACGACCCGCTGCTAGGACTCCTACACCAAACAACCTGAGGTCTAATTGTGACTTCTTACCGGGGAGATCCCCTTGACATGTTGGTGGGTCCAACACCGTCAACAGGTTCTAGTCATAGAAGTCCCAATAGTAGTTGTAGGTACATAACCTAGTTCATCATCAAAACCATTGAGTCTACATCAACAAAAGATAATCCAACAAGACTATCACAAGAATTGGCCATATAGAAACAAGAAAATGAGAAGTTACTACAAAAGTTACAAAGTTTAGAATTGCAGAAAGTCAAGAATGATACTTTGTGTGTGAAGGAGATGCAGAAGTCCCACATATTGGAACTTAAGATTAAGAAGTTAGAAAGTGAGTCCCTAATGGCAAAGACATTGGTCCATGCCAAGGAAAATATTTTGACACTCATCAACCAATCTATTACAGATATATGGCCATCCATACAAATTATTTTTGAACAACAAGAAATCATCACCAGATCCAGAGCAGTAGTTGAAGAACAGAAAGCATCTTTGAAGACCAAGCCAACAAAATCCACATATATGATAAAGGTGTTAAATTCAAAAAGTAGAGAAGAGATGGAAGGAATAAATATTTATGATATAATAGCTACCATCTTAGAGATTAAGAAGGTTTTACAAAAGAAGAATTTGATTAACTAGTTAGAAACAAAATGTCAAACCTTGGATATTGTTGTCCAAAGGTTTCATTCGAAGTTTAATATTTTAAATCAAAAAGGACTACCAAGATTGGTAGATCTAAATGATAAGTTGATCAAATTAGAAGATTATTGCAAGAAATTGTATACTATTGCAGTGGACAGAGCCAAGTTTGCAGGGATCAAAGGATAGGTAACAGGGAAGGCCTTTCTGGAAGCCTTGGATTTTGATTTGACCATCAAGCACGAAATTAGACATATGTTCCTTAGCAAGCCAAATTTCGAAAGATATACAGAAGTGGATGAAACATTTAGAAAGATGGCGAATTTGGAAATCTCAAGTGAACAAAGATGGGATCAATTGTGTGGAACAATTGAGTAATTTTTTATCCTAACAGTATGACAACTCATCAACTTTTTTAGGCCAAATCATCAACAGATTCCTAAAAGATAGAGCCACTTCTTCAAAATTTTCTCTGTTACTATAATATTGTTCTATTTTTGTAATTTTGTCTTATTTTGGTATGCTATTCCAACAGATTGTAGATCTTTTTCAAATTTTTGTATAAATAACTCCTTATTTGAGTTATGATGGGTTGAATCCTTGAACAATCTATCAAGAATATTTGTACTAAGCTAGAGCATTTTTGGAATAATAAAGGGTTCTAGATTTATCTCATATGGTTTGTTTCTCAGTGAGTTATATTTCATGTTATTCATTCATTATGTTTTCTTCATATAAATTAAGTCTTTCACAATTATCCAATGTAAAATCTCACTAAGTTTTAGTCTCATTTTGAATCCTCTGTGAAGTTGTGATTATAAATAAGAGAATAATTTACATAACTGTTTGTTATTCTAAGTTCCTCTTTAAATATAAATTACATCAGATTTCTGTAACAATTTAATTATATTCTGTTGATTAAGTAAACATTGTTTTCTTAATTTATTCTTATAGTTTGTTAAGTATTCAGTTTGAATATTCAATGAATTATACTTCTTCATGCTCTACTTTTCCACCCCATTAAAATCAAATTAACTATGTGCAGTTAAAGAACAACCTTTTATTTAACTTGGAAATCTATCCAAGTTTAAAGCACCTGTTTATAATTTTTTCACTAGTCATCCAACAATTCAAAACTGCAAAACATTATAGATGCTTTGGCATAACTAATTGACCTAGAGTTATATCAAAGGACAACATGTAGAAGACACGAGTTCAATAGTCAATTTCTTAGTGGCAGAGAATGATCGAATGTTGAAGGAATTGCAAGAGTTCAGAAAAAGAGCAGAGCGGTCCGTAGGATCTTCCATGACAGAAATGAAGAAAGCAATAGTGGCGGAGATATCAACCTTGGAGGCCACCATGCAGACAATGTATTGAATATTTGTCACCGTGCACAAAGCGGTTGTCCATTTATATGGCTTTCAACAGCAATGCACATAGATAACCCAAACACTCAAATACATTCACACTTCTATTGCACACATGCAAGAATGGATAATGAGGTACAAGGGAACCCCTCTTTTCTTGCACAAGAAGATGAAGCCACAGTCTGAGCTAGATAAATCACGAATTCAAAAGTAGATCCAGAATTATGTGCAGCTCCCTCCACTCATCACTAGCATTGAGGCTTCCTATGCATGGTTTTTCATGAGTTTGGATGTCATAGTGTGAATGCGCAAGATCCCTTCCATTAGAACCATCACCCAGGCCATGAGGAAGAAACAATTCATGATGGATTTCGACAAGTACATAAAGTAGTTGATGTTCGTAGCCACTAGTGATGACTTGTAGCTCAGCATAGAGAACATGCAAAGGTATATTAGTGGTCCAACCACACTCAGAATAATTTTGTGCATGTTTCAAGATGAGTTGGACAGAGGTTTCAGAACCATATACCTGGAAGCCATGGAGGCAAGGCTCCGCTTCGAAAAAGATGTCATCAAATAGTACGAGGACACAATAGAGCAATACCAAGCTTGGTATTAGTTCATCACCGAAGATCACCGCGAGGAGGTTACCAAGTTTGTCTTTCCCCAAGACCCTGAGTGATGTTGTTTGCCTTATCAAGATGACTCAAGCCTATTTTTTCCCACATGGGTATATGTGGAAATTGTATTATTGTAAATGTATTGTAAGTGAAATTCCAAGTGTCATTAGTGGAATGCAAACAGTCATGTGTAATGTAAATAGTTATATGTAATAAAGTTGAAGAGTCATGAGGGTAGTCCAAGAGTCAAAGGGTAATGTCAAGGGTACCCCACCCTTTGCTATATATAGAACCTCATAACTCATAGAATAGGATTTTGGGAGCCTGGCTTTTGGCTAGGCATTGCTTACAGGAGGCTTGGAGAGTATTGTAATGAGCCTTGGCTCCTCCACAACGTAGAGAGAGTACATATATTTGGAGGAGAAGGTGGTACTGCCTATAATATTCCATTATTAGGGTTATTGGTTGTCAATGGTGTATGTATGGATGGAACTTTCAGTTTATATAACATAGTCAACACGTCTTCATGCATATGTTGTTATTTTAGTTCGACTATTTTGGTTACTTTAGCAATGTATGTTGTTTAACTTACGCATTTGTTTTTGAACTATTTTGTATACGATTGTATGAATCCTGTTGAAGTGATGTTGTTGGTTTAACCCGTCACTTTGGGTTCTGGACTATTCCACTTTCCAACTTGTAATGTCATTCAGCTCATGTGTTCCTTTCAGGCTGCGTACTATTACAAGCTTCTAAGGGGCACCCTTCCTTTTCCCCCTTTGTGTATTAGAACCCCCATGCATCTCACTTGACTCACTGCAAGGTCACAGAATTGCTTCCAACAAATATATCACACTTACCTCTGCGTGCTATCGTAGTCAAGACATAGCTTTACTACCCATTGTTTGGACTCCTACTCGAAATGGTCTGAGGTCTAGTTAGGACTTCTTACTGGGGAAATCCCCTGGCATGTTGGTGGGTCCATCACCGTCAACATTTATGGCACTAGAAGGAAGGCCATATGACAAGATGAGTTCTGAAAATATATTTTGAATCTTTGCACGTCTTTCATGACGTACATTACAATTCAACCTATGACATGTCTGTCTCACGGACGTGATTTTAAAGTTTCGCAGGATCTCTACAATGACTTGTCACGTAATACATATGATGGTGAAGGTGGAGCAACGTTTCTTAGTCACGGTGTTACCTTTATGGGTTTCTGTGAAAGAAATGAAATCCATGAGGATCACA
This sequence comes from Pinus taeda, assembly GCA_000404065.3. NCBI lineage: Eukaryota > Viridiplantae > Streptophyta > Pinopsida > Pinales > Pinaceae > Pinus > Pinus taeda. The sequence goes on from APFE030857072.1 coordinate 38,899, forward strand.
TTTCCTACTCACTATTCGCATTCACGTTTCAAGGGCATGCACTACAATGGTGTGTCACTCTCCCACAACATCTATTTACTCTTTTTATTAGTTGACCAGAGAGTTGGCATGTGATTTCTATTGATACAATTGTAGAGAACTAAATAAAAAAAATCTGAAATTACGGAAAGCACCTGATGAATCTATTGAGAAATTGCACAAACACTTTCGCAATCTTTCATTTCAAATTCCTAAAGATGAAATTGATTGCAAATTTCTTCATGAAATATTTTAGTATCTTCTTCACATATTTGAAAATCCACATGTGTTAGAATCATCCGTACCCCTCCCAACATACCTTGGTGTCATAGCTTCCAAATCTAAGATGGAAAAGGTTGTTGTAAAAAGTGACCTTCGGTCTACCTCTCATAAAATAGCTCTAGCTCCGTAGTGCAAGGTGGAAGAATGTGTGTGCACATCTATTGAACTCTCACATCCTCCCTCCCCACCTACTCTGAACATGTGTGCAGATTTGGATTGCAAGCCTGTTGGTTGTCACATTGTCTTGTCTTCTCAACCTTCGTCCTCTGGTTTCGTTGATCCTCCGAATTGTACTGTGTTATGTTCTCCCATTCTAGAGTCCACCTTTGTTGTTCATGAGGATCAAGTGGTCGACGGAGTTCGTGTTGAGAAGCCAACCGGAACTCTCATTTATGATGAGTATGTATGGGAATATGAAGAAGAACCCGAGGCGAAGGATGACCTCCTTTTGTTCGCACCAACGATTCTAGCCTTCCTATCATCCCCTAAGAAGACATCACCACCATCGTATTTCTCATACTCACAGAACCACTCTCTATGGTGAGTGAAGTAAAAGGATGCACCTGAGTCAATCAACAATGCCTAATGATCTACATGTGTACTTGAAGAAGGCAAGTACACATCCCCACCTTCATCTAAGGTGGTTTTCACCTCTACAAAAGGAGCATCATCAAATCCCTTTCCTTTGTCAGGAGCTTTAGATTTACAGTCTCTTTTGTAGTGCCCTTCCTTTCCGCATTTCTAGCACACCAACTTTACAGGTTTTACTAGAGATTTGGATCTCCACTCGATGACTTATTTTTGTTTCTATTCTGGGACTGTCCTCGTACAGACAAGGCATCACCATTTTGGCTCTCCATATTTTTCCATCTCATATCTTTCGTCAGGAAGGATGAGACTATTTCATCAAATTGCAAGGCAGTTGCATTGCTACCTATTGCAATAACCAGATTATCCCACGAATCTGGTAGAGAACACAAAAAAATAATGCACTTATCTTCATCTGAAATTTTGATATCAACAGATGATAACTGACTTACCACAGTATTAAACGCATTCAGATGCTTTGTCACCGAGTCTCCATCTTTCATCCTCAGGTTATACAACTTTTTCTGTAGGAACAATTTATTCAGCAGAGACTTATATTGGTACAAATTCCGTAACTTTTCCCACAAAGCCTTCGCCGTAGCTTCCCCTTTTACATTCAACATTACTGAATCTGAGACACATAATCGTATTGTGCTCTTTGCTTTCCTATCCAAATTCTTCCATTATTCATCAGACACTCTCATTGGTTTAGTACCCATATCTACCATGATCCACTAATATTTATCCACCAACAGATCCTCCATCTTGAGTTTCCACATCTCAAAACTCTGACCATTAAATTTCTCGATCGCTATCTTTCCACTGCTCGCCATCTTCTTTCACCACCAGAATCGATCCTGCATATCTCCCATTGAACGACGTCTACCACAGGCCTGAGCGAAACCCCTCAGCAACAAAGGCGTCCCCTTGAAACCAAAATGGCTCTGATACCAAGTGTAGGTTTTAACCCCATACAGAAATTACCTGCATACGAATTCTAAAACATAGAAAATAAACACTGCGATAGCATAACACATAAAACAAATATACACAGAGATTTTCCCCTGGATTCCAAAACCGAGACTACCAGCTTGATTTTTCATTATGTTCCTTTCAATGTTACAATACATATTTATACATGCCGAAGCATCCTATACCATGGATCGAAAACCATCATGTCCAAAACCATGGACTGAAAACCATCGCATCCAAAACCATGTGTGAAAAACATGCACAAAACCATAGGTAGGTCCGCCCAACCTAATATAGGGTCCAAAACCAAAATTTTCTGGGACGCTACCCTGAACCCCATAGAGTGGGGTTACCTGCACCCCTCAAACCCCTTGTGACTGCCCCCACTATGCAATCGGCGCAATGAAGGGGCCCTTCTAACCCCCCAGTTAACTATGTGGGCTAGTCTTGGAAAGAATATAACACAACCCAACATGCTATAAATAGTCCCTCATAGCTCATTGCATGGGCTTTTGGTCAACCAAGCTTCTGATAGGAGTATCTTACAGAAATCTTGGAAAATATTGTAACGAGCCTTGGCTTCTCCACTTCACAAAGCTAGTATATCTCTTTAGAGGAGCAGGCAGAAACGACTGTAACGTTCTGCTGTCGGAACTAGTGGTTGGTAATGGATGTCTTGTATGACTAGATTTTACACTTCTTAATATAATAGAGCTAGAATGTTTCATGCATATGTCGTATTGTATTTAAGCTATCTTATTTACTGTAAATAGATATAATATTATTATATATTATATATATATAAATATTTAATATATATATATATATATAATATATATATATATATATATGTTTTCTTACGCATGCATGTGTAGCTATTTTTTCTATATCTATGTATGAATCTTATTGAAATGTGTTGTTGGTTTAACCATCACTTTGGATTGCTAGCTTACTTTCCTTCCACATTGTGATGCATCTTTTTTCGTGTGTTCCCTTCTTGACTATCATTTGTCATAGGTTTCTAAAGGGTGCACTCACCTCACCCTCCGTGTGTTAGAACCACTCATACACCTTCCTTGACTTGTTTCATATGTCACACACTTGCTACCAACAGGGACATCTTACTTGCCTCTGTGAAAAACCGTGGTCAAGGCGATACCATACGACCCACTGTTGGGACTCCTACATCAAATGGTCTGAGTTCTAATTGGGAATTCTTACCGAGGAGATCCCTTGACATGTTGGAGCATCTAGCACCATCAATACATACCTTAGAATCATTTTCACTGCTTGCCAATGTGTTTTCTTGGGTGTCTCCATGAACCTCGACACCAAACTTACAGCATACATTATATCCAACCTAGTGGCAGTCAAATACATCAAGATTCCTATCATGCTTTTGTATAATGTTGGATTGACATTGTTGTTGCAATCTTCTTTCCTCAACCTCAACCCCATGACAATTGGAGTTGGTGCGGGCTTTTTGTTCTGCATATTAAACCTCTCCAAAATGTCTGATACATACTTTTCTTGAGAGATAAAAATGACATTTTTTGTTTGCTTCACTTCTATGACCAAAAAATATCTTAACAACCCCAATTCAGCCATTTCAAATTCACTTTTCATGACTTCTTTGAAATCAACGATGAGGAAATCATTACTGCTAGTAAAAATCAAATCATCTACATATAAGACAACGATAAGTATTTTACCATCATTTTCTTTGATGTAGAGAGTAGGATCATCATCACATTTGTTGAAACCATTGTCCAACAAGTAAGCATCTATCCTGTTGTACCATGCACGTGGTGCTTGCTTTAGCCTGTTGGGCGTTGATCCCCCAAGGGCAGTTTTAGGGCTTAAATCCCAGATTTTTGGTCTAGTTTTGTAATCCAAATGTAAAGGCTCCACATTTTTTGGTCGCGGAGTGCATAGATGTTAAAGAGTCATAGGGTTGTCTGTCCTTATTTTGATAATGTAATGTCAGTTGTAAAAGATATACCCATGGTCCGCGGACCATGGGATTGTATAAATAGAGCTAAGCTCTAAGTAGATAGATAGATCAATCAAGGATAAGATCACGAAGATGTATGAGAGATAGCTCTGAGTAGAAGTCTAAGTTTTGGGTTGTAGAGTAGGTAGAGGCTCTGCAGTTGAGTGCACATAGGCCTAGAAGTCTGCAGCTGAGTGCGCGGACCCTTGCAGCTAAGTGTGCAGGGTGAGTCAAGTCTATAAGCATTTAGGATTATCAATAAAGAGAAGTATTATATAATTTCTATGTCTTTATTTCCTATTTATGCATTTGTTATATTGGGTATGAATTTCACTTCTAATGCTTATATGATGCATGAATGTGTATAACTGTATTGGTTAAGTGAACGCAAGTAAGAACATTTGTTTATGCGAAGCTAACTAAGATCTTTTAATAAGATAAGTAAGATACTTAGTGTAGTCTGGGGAATATCACAGTTCATTTCCCTAGCAGCGCGAAAGCATATCAGCCCTTGGTTAGGTCTACGTGAAAGCTGATTGTAACACTTCACGAAGGTACTGAAGGGTAGAGTAGAGAGATAAGCAACCTGTGCGAAGGTAGGTATAGTTGGCATAAACCGACATCACATCTATCTCAAGGGTGTGGAAACTTGGTTCCAGCATCCCACCATATTGCTCCAGGTGAGACTTCAGTCCGTGCTTCGCGGGCTGATGCCGAAAGGGTGAGTAGTGTAGGGATTTGTTTGGCTAACTAACACTGAACCTGGTTCAGGCCCCCACAATCTAGCAAGTGGTTCCGTTGTGGGGAATGGAATCTTCATGAGATATGTGTGATTTCGTATCACTAGAATCCAACTAAGAAAGAAATCGAAGGCTGGTTGGACAAAAGGATTCACCAGTTCATGGCACAAGAGAATAGAAACCCATGACTGTCGAAAGAACAGTGGTTGGACCAATACCTGTATAAGGAGATCCACGAAATGTTTTTCACCTCTTTCCCTACTAAGCTATATGGGTGGACTGTGAAGCTAGTAGATAGCCAAGGAAGGTGGAAACTTGATGGTCCTATTGTGTGGACGCGAGAGCTAGTGCAAAGGTTGGAACCATTAGGGGATAAGATCGCATGCGTCGTTGATCATTGGCTCGATCGTATTATAGGAGGATTTGTTACTAAGTTCGTGATCGACCCCTCAGTTAGCTATAGCGAGGTAGAGCAATGCTTTTTCAAAGGACCGCGAGGTAAGTACGTAAAATCTTTGAATACTTGGATTAAAATGTTGTTGCACGAAAAATAGATTATGCAGTTACCTTGATGTTTGGGACTACGCAAAGTGGAAAAAGTTACAAAAATGAAGGAAATAAGGGTCCAGAGTATAGCCCCTTTATTTCACCACTGCGAAGGGACAAAGAGGGAATAGCGAAGGTCTCTCCATGAAGTGTTATTCAATTGATAAGACATGGATTTCCACGAATACCACCTCTGCCCACACCACCTCCATATTCACTGCCATCACCTCCAACTTCACCCGTACCACCTCCACCACCACCGCGATTCAGTATGGAAAACACAGTGAAGTTGCTTTTGTTCAAATTCTTGTGAAATGAGGACCCAGACCAATTCTAGTTCGTTGTGAGGGCTGTATGGGAAGGTCAATGTGTTACAAATGATAACATAAAGAAGGAAACACTGGTTAGTGCTCTGCAAGATCGCTCGCTAAACTGGTATATTAAATACTCCGACGATAACCCGAATGCTAGAGTAGCGGACATCCAAACAACACTGAATAGGGAATTTAGCGGGCCTAAATCTAAAGTGCAGTCGATTGTGGGATTCAAAGAGATCACGATGCTACTCAGCAAGATGCCTTGGGAACTAGATCAGAGGTTGAAATGTATGATCCACGAAGCCAACATGAATTTGACAAATGGACAACATCGCGAGTGGTTTGTGGCTTTGATACTACCACATTTAAGGATTGCACTATCGCAGCAGAAGATAACAACTCGGGCAAAGGCCTTGGAGATTTCCATGAGACTACATGAGACTCCGATGTAAGATCCTAAGCTAAGAGTCCAGCAGAGCCATGCACAACTAAATAATCTATGCCTTAAGATGCAAAGCTTGAAGCAGGATAGGATGGCTCGGCCAGAGGTACGCAAAGAAGTATGGTGCATGAAATGCAAGAGTCAGGGTCATGACAAAGACCACTGTCGGGTCTTTTCAAATTACCTTGTAGGAGGAGGATCGATGCCTTTAAGGCTGGAAGCTCAAGCAGGACCTAGCGCGGCAGGCCGGAAGCTTAAGCAAGACCTAGCGTGGCACCTACTTTGTGGTGTGCTATCTATCAAATAGCCGGAAAACATGCCATAGATAACTGCCACTTGTTATAGAAGTATATGAAAACTCCGCAACAATTGTTCTGCAACTTTTGTAGGTCAGTGGGACATGACGAGCAAACTTGCAGGAGCTATAAATTGATGATGGATAGAACTCCCATCTATAGGGTTCAGGCTGAAACGCGGCCCCTTGACCACAATATAGGGATGGTGCGGATAGGATTTTAGGGGCATAGACGAGGCCGAGGTGGAGGCGGACCTGGTAGAGATCGCAGACAATTGATTTGCTACAATTGCAGAGGGCCAGGACACTATGCCCACGATTGTACTAATCCAACGGGCCCGTCGTGTAAGTATTTCACATTGTTTGATCATGAAACAAAAGATTGTCCTACACTGATAGCCAGGATACGTGAAAAAGGAGCGCTACTGCCTACCTTGACTCAGAACCTGCAGATGATGAGGTTTGAGCCGCGTGAGGAAGACCCAAACGTAAATATAGTGCTCCAAAGTGGAATCGTGACGAGAGATGACAAGGGAAAATAGTCAGAAGGTAGTACATGGATTCACAAAGCCCCAACGAAATAGGCTAAGTTCGATTTCGAGCGCGCTCAGGAAACCTTCATGGAATCTAAGAAGAGCTTTGCTGAGGCCTCCACTTCAGGAAGCAAAGATAAACCAGAGTTGGATATGGACCCCTCTATGCTGACAACTTTCTTGGAAACCTATATGAAGTTACTACGCGATAGTAAGGCTGTGAAAGGGTTACAGGAACTTATCAATAGATGTGTTGGGACTGCGCCAGGTGAACCGCACGTAGTCCACAATATTGGAAAGCATAAAACAAGGACGAGACGTGAAATGAGACTCGCCACGCAGATCAGAGAATATGAAATGGATCAATTCATTCTGGATTTGGGATCAGATACGAACATTCTGCCAAAGCAGACATGGGATCGCATGGGAAGGCCTATGCTGCAATGGTCTCCTATCCAACTGCAAATGGTGAACCAACAAAGATCCTACCTATGGGAAGATTGTAGGGAATCACCATGGATATTGAAGGAGCAAGCACATTGGCAGATTTTGAAGTGATAGAGATTGTTGATGACAATAATCACTACCCTGTGCTATTAGGAATAGATTGGGCCACTGACATAAATGAGGCGATAAATTTGAAGAAGCGCGAGACTATTTTTGAGAAAAATTCTCTGTGCGTAGTTGTACCTTTGGACCCTGCAGAAGGATTGCGCTACACAGAGCCAATGCATGATTATGAAAGCGACGATGACTTATACTGCATCTACAAGATAACTGCATGAGAGAAAGACTGGGTAAATCCCACTGCGGATGGGTGAATCTCATGGGAGCATGAAAGCTCCTGTACGTCGAATTCGGATGAAGAGATAAAGTGATGGCAGAACCGGTTACACGAGGTAACCACGCTGAATTGCAACATGATGACAAGATTGTTGCACTGCATATCAACGAAAGTAAGGGATCTACCTACGTATGATGGGTTAAGTTTGGTAGATGACTCCCTGAATGGATTTGAAAGAGAGGTGACAAAACAGAAACATTTTGAGGCTTTGAAATGGGTACTACGCACTACACCCATGAGGTGGTGGGGTACACTCCAAGGAATCTTTGAGGACTGGCATGAATATAGGAGAATCATACGCATGCATTTTGGGAAGCCTCAGATGCATTTAAAAGACTAGTATGATGGACATGATGATCATGTGCACACCTCGCCAAGTGGACAAAGGTCTATGGGGAAGAGCCATAAGCTGAGTGGGTGCACCTGTTTTTTCATACCCTAGATGTTATACCCATGAACTAGTATATAGGGACGAACCTCCACTATGGGATGAGTGAATGGGATATCTTACGTGAAGGGTTCCTGTTAACCTTCATGTTTGAGGACCATTGGTGGGACACTATTGACGACACGCCACAAGCAGTAAAAGCAGCTACCTTTAAGATACCCCAGGAGACAATAGAATTGATTGAGCCTGAATGGGCTACTCAGCTAAGCTGTGTGCTAGAGTGTTATAATGTAAATACTGAAGAAGATGAAGAGGATCCGCGACAAGTTAACATTCCAGAAACTGAAGGCCATTGCAATGTTCAAGGACCATTGATTGAATACCCTGACATAATCGCACCCGTAAGGACAAAGTAGGTAAACATTGGTATGGAAGCCGAACCTAAGTATGCAATGCTCGACGACTACTGGGATGATGCGACAGTGGATAAGGTCGTTGAGTTACTCCGTGAGTACCAGGACCTATTCCCAAACAAGACCATGGACTTAAAAGGAATCATCGGAGATTTAAGAAATATGTGGATCATATTAAAGCTTGACGTGAAGCCAGTTAAGCAGAGGCCTTATCGCTTGAATCCGAAGTACAAGGAGAAGGTCCACGTAGAACTAGACAAGATGCTCGCAACTAGAATCATTGACCCAGTGGGAGAATCCGATTAGGTAAGCCCTATGGTAGTGCAGGAAAAGAAGCAAAAGGGTGAGGTAAGAATATGCATCAACCTCAGAAAATTGAATGACGCATGTGTGCATGATCCATTCCCAACTCCGTTCACAGATGAAGTATTGGAAAATGTTGGTGGAATTTTAGGGTACCACCATATCAAAATCGCACCGGAAGATAGGAGTAAGACAACCTTCGCAACTGGGTGGGGCTAGTTCCAACACACCGTTATGCCGTTTGGATTGAAGAATGTGTCGGCCATCTTTTCGCGCATAGTTGTTGCAACATTCAAGGAATATATCCACAAGTTCCTAGAGGTTTATTTGGATGATTGGACTGTATTTGGATTGGTTAAGCACCATGTAGCAAGCTTACACTTGATGCTGGATACCTGCCAAAGACACCAAATTGCGTTGAACCTCAATAAGTGTACGTTCCTCGTTCCCTTTGGGAACTTGTTGGGACATGTGGTTTGCAAACAAGTACTGATGGTAGACCTTGCGAAAATTGTGGTGATTTTGAATTTAGAAGCGTCGCAAAGTTTGAAACAGCTACGCGCAACCTTGGGACATACGGGGTACTGCAAGAATTTCAACAAAAGCTATGCCTAGATCACCGCACCGATGGAGAAGTTGTTGAAGAAAGATGTCACGTTGTACTGGAACGATGATTGCAAGAAAATCCTAGATATACTAAAAGCAAAAATGGCCTCTACGTCGATCCTCGTCTTACCGAAATGGGACGAGGAGTTTCATGTCCATGTGGATGCGTCGTGTATAGCACTAGGAGTAGTACTAACACAGGAGGGTGGAGAGGGCTTGGATAACCCTATCACGTTCGCGAGTCGCAGGTTGTCTAAAGCAGAAAAGAACTATTCCACAACTAAACGTGAGGGATTTGCTATGGTATACGCGCTCCAAAAATATTGACCCTATTTGCTAGGGGGATACATCAAGATGTATACAGATCATTACGCGTTGAAATACTTGGTCAACAAGCCTGTGTTAGGGAGGTGCATATGCAGGTGGCTTTGATTGTTCCAAGAATATGATTTTGAGTTCGTTGTGAAGCCTGGGCGCATGAATGCAGGACAAGATCACCTGTCCCACATTGAGACAGGCGAGGAACCTATTAGTTTGGATGAAGGACTACCTGACGCACAACTCTTTTCTATGCACGTAGCAGATGGACACTTCGAAGACATAATCCGCTTTCTCACAACTAGAACTGCGCCGAAAGAATACTCCATCCATCAGAAGAAGGACCTGGTGGTGTGCACGGCATATTTTTCTGTCATCACGGGGCACCTATATAAGATGGGAAATGATGAGATACTGCGAAGGTATGTACCTGAATTTGAACAAATTCATATCCTTGCGGACACACATGGGGGCATTGCAGGAGGAAATTATGCAGCGTGAGCGACCGTGCAAAATATTCTCTACAAAGGGTTGTGGTGGCCAACCCTTCATCAAGATTCAAAAGCACATTCCAAGGTCTATGATGTATATCAAAGAACAGGTAAACCATCACAGAGGGACGAGATGCCTTTGAATCCCCAAATGACACTGAAACCCTTTGAAATGTGGGAGATCAACTTTTTAGGACCTATCAAACGTCACAGAAAGATGGGCGTGTGATACATTATCACTGCAACAGAGTACCTAACTCGTTGGGCAGAAGTGCAGCCGGTAAAAGATTGCACGGCTGCTTCAACCGTGAAGTTTCTATTTGAACATGTATTGAAATGATTTGGATGTCCGAAGATCTTAATGAGTGACCGTGGTACACATTTCCTGAACGAAACAATCAGCGCACTAACAGAAGAGTTTCACGTGTATCATCAAAAAATCACATTGTATCACCCACAAGCCAATGGGACAGTAGAAGCATTTAACAAAATATTGGAGACTGTGCTGACTAAAGTATGCAACACGTAGTGAAGTGATTGGGACCTGCGAGTACCTACAGTATTATGCACTTATAGTAAAACCTACAAGAAACTGATGGGAAAGAGACCTTTCTGGTTGGTCTATGGAGTGGAAGTTGTAATGCCAATGGAGTATATTATGCCTAATCTTCTCATAGTAGCACTCACAGGTATGAAGAACCGTGGAGCCCTAAAGGAACGGCTCGCGCAGTTGGAGGAACTCGAAGAGGAAGAATTTTTGGCTGGATTCCATTAACAGGTACAAAAGCAGCTCGAAAAGGCCTGGCATGATTGACATATTAAGTTGTGCACCTTCAAGGTAAACGATTTGGTATTACTATATGATAATAAGTTTGATAAATTCCTGGGAAAGTTCAGAATGCATTGGCTGGGACCATATGTTGTTAAGGAGGTCAAAAATGGAGGTGCGGTGCAACTGGTAAAGCTAAATGGATAACCTTTCCCAGGAAAAGTGAATGGTAGTCAATTGAAGCCATACACGGGTGGCCCAGCTATCTGACTAGCCGACAGAAGCACAATCTTCACACTCCAAGTAGCTAGAAGAAGGTGCAAGACTGTAAAAAGATGCAGGGGTGCAGTTCCGACACCGCAATTTCCTAACAACGAGTACAGGAGATTCAACAAGAAATTGTTCACAAAATTTTATATTAATTCACATTAATATTTTATTTTCCCTAATTTTAGACTTAGGGACTCCATTAAAAATATTAATTATATTAATATCTCCCAAGCTCTTTAGAATCTGCCCAAAATTTTCTAGGTATTGGATATCTCATGTGCATTAGCCTCTCCACCAATTTTAGTGGTTAGAGCACATCCAATGCTAGCCCAAATCAATAAGGAAGACAAATTACCCCGTGGAAACCTAAGTGGAAAAACCCTGAATGTATTTATGTGGAAAACAAACTCTAATTTGTTCAACGTGTACAAAGACCACAACAACGTCAATGTATATTGCTTTGATCTTCGTGGGAATATACTGGATGTAGAGCATGTAGAAAGGGGATGGATGGTGCTGGTCGATCGGAACACAAATTTTGTGCAAGTCTGTAATGAATTCTTAAATATATTTATTTGCAAAAATTGTGGACAAAGAATGTGGGAAGTTGAAGAGCATGTGGGTGTTGTTGTAGGGGACAAATCTAATAGTACTAAGCATTAGTTGGTGATCTAAGCTAGAATATCTACCAAGTATGAAAATACTTGTATTTTTAGTGGAGGTTATGGGGAAAGGGATAGGGATGTGTGAAGTTGAAGAGCTTAGAGGGATAATTGAAATTGATTGATGTTGGGAGTAAAGAGGTGGAAGGTGTTAGAAAATTTCACAAGGGCAGAGGAGAGGAGTCTGGTCCAGCTCAGAATTTGGTAGTCGCAAGTCAAAACAGAGTAAAACTAGAAAGGTTATGGTAAATCTACTCATTAAGGTTTAAAACCATATGGCAACAAACCATTCTTCAGATTATATTTCAAAACATAGGAAAATACATTAGCATGATAAATAGAGGTCGTAGCTCCAACTAAAAAACACAAAAGTGGGTTTGATGACTTTTTACATTCATATTTATCTCAACATACAAATTTGACATTAATACATGACAAAGCAAATAATTAATACACGGCATGGGTGATTTTACATAGCGAATGGTTTTCTGAACTTGCAGGTGTCGTGGAGTGTGGGTAATAGTCCTAGAGTAAATGTTTGCCCATACCTATTTACCAAAATTCATTAAGTGCCTTAAAATCTCTGTGATATGTTTCGGAATGGTCTGCGTTGTACTTATGCTCAGACTTTAGTCCTTCCACCTGCAAACAAATCACAACCTGCAAAATACTTTTGACAAGTATGGTTGCTATCAGAGTGTTTAACACGATGGTTGGGATTAAATTTCCAACACTCCCCCTTAATCACAACTACCGCCATTGATAATTCCCAAACAATCTCTGAGATAAAAAAAACTTTCACATGCCAATGGTTTTGTGAAAATATCAACAAATTATTCTTGTGACCTACAGGGCCGCAACACAATTTCATCATTGTTAATCAACTCCCTGTTGGAAATAATACTAAGAGGGGGGGTGAATCAGTATTATAAAGACAATTCTTTTCAATTCTTTCACAGATTTGTATACGCTAGTTTAGTTAGATAAACCGGCGTATATATGCAACTTCAGTAAAGGAAAACCGCATATAACTTACAGACTTGTAATTTAATTATTCTTCAGATGTTGATTTTAAATCTGTGTTTCAGAACCATAGAAACAATAACAGGAACAAGAAAATGCAGATAGTCACACACAAGAAAACAAGATATAAGGTGGAAACCCAATGTGGGTAAAAACCACCTGCTACAATATGTCTCTATCTTTTTCAATTAGAAACTCCTTTTTACAATGATTCTGTATTGGTGCAGTCCTTTACCAGTACGGAAGCTGCAACCTGGAGAGAGCTACAACCCATCTCTTGTTCTCCAACTTCTCCTGGAAGGGAGCTACAACCCCCTTAGCTCTTGTACTAGCCGAGATACTAGTACGTAGGTGCTGACCTACAGAAGGCTACAACCTTCTCTTTCTTCCAGGGACCATGTTTCATAAATTTTCAGACTGGATCCATGAACATCAATCAAACATCAAGAATTTATGTATCAAACAATCTCCTTTTCACCAATTAAAACTGAATCAAATAGACACTTCTCTGACAGTTGTACCTAGAAAACAATAACAGTAACCATACGCCAATTTTGAACCCAGATCATTGTAGAAATCAACAGAAGCAGCTAGAACATAATTTAAGAGACATACGCTACTTCAATATTCAGAAACCTGCTTGCATATGCTTCTGTGTTTGGACCAACCTGCGTATACATTGTTTTTACTCACAGAAACATCATGTATACGTGCCTTCACTTTACTGAACCTGCGTACATATCTATAAAGGATAATTCATTCTTTCAAACATTCAAACATTAGTTAACCCAGATTACCAGATTTATAGATCAAGCGAGCGCCACATATAACAGATCAAAATCATACAAAGATATTATTATTCAAGCCTTAAGATTTTGACCCATCAATAGAACTTATCCTTCTCCTTGCGCTCAGGTTCCTCCTTCATTCAGATCTAGATCTGCACCATAACCCAATCACCAGTATTCCAAATCTAGCACTTTATCGGATATTCAATAATTCAAATTGTGACCTTGCCTAATGATCTCCTTCCTTTTTTATAGTCTTAGGCCTTTCACAATACCACGGTCCAAAACCATAACAAATCAATACCATGGACCCAATACTTGGGATCAACACTTCGGACGAGATACCATGGTCCAAAACCATAGGTTCAAATACCAAGGACTAAATACCACGGACCAAACATAAGTTCTCCCACATGTACGCGCTTTTCCTTGCGTGAAAGTGCATGTATACACATACGCGTCTTTGGAACGTCTAATCCACGTGTATACGTGGCTTGGTCACGATGAACCTGTGTATATATATTTTTCCTTCATTCTGAGAGCCTGAACTGAGATCTGTCACCAGAGTGAGTTGCCATCAAGGACAACACCTGTGCCATAGCGCCAAACCTGTGTCATAAAGCCAACACTCTCTAATAAAATGATATTTAGCATCAATATGCTTGGTCCTCTTATGAAATATAGAACCCTTTGACAATGCAATTGTAGAGGTGTTGTTGCAAAAAATAATTGTCATTCCCTCTTGGACGTGGCAAAGATCCCTTAACATCCTTCTCATCCAAACTGCTTGACATGTTGCTGCTGTTGCGATGACATGTTCAACTTCTGTTGTTGATAGTGATACTATTGGCTGCTTCTTGGATGCCCATGAAATGGCTCCAGAATCTAAATGAAAAACATATCTTGATGTGCTCTTTCTGTTATCGACACTTCTTGCCCAATCACTATTAGTTTAACCAACTAGCCTAAAATCATCTGTTGCGGCGTACAAAATACCATATTGTTTTGTCCCCTTGACATACTGTTGTAGCGGCTACAACCACCCTCCAAAATTTTTCTTTAGCTTCATTTTGGAGCCTCCCTACCAACCATCCTCAGCGACATGTCTTGCACTATCAAGCGCATCATTTTCAAATATTTCATAGAGTCTTGTCAGCCTGTACATGCAAGTTTGTTCCACCCCCTTCACAGGCTAGTTTCTGGACATAGTTTCAGTTGTTGGTCCAGCAGCTCCCTCTGGGAATTGCATAATTCTGGAGGCAAAACATCTCTCTCTCCAAAAATTTCACAAACCCAATTGGGTTCCAGAATTGCGCAATTCTTCATGACATTTCTCCTCTAAAAATTTGCGCAATTCATCCTAGGACAGCTGCTTAACCCAAAAATTGCACAATTATGGGTAGAAATCACCCGATGCTCCTAGAAATTACGCAATCCCTCTTGGACAATGAGCCCAACAGCTAGAAAAAATTGTGCAAATCTAGCCAAGCAACCTATTGGGCTCAGAAATTGCGCAATATAGTTTGACAGGCTTCCTTGAGAAAATTGCGAGGTCTGACCCAGGACAGTTGTTCAGCTCAAAAATTACGAGATACAGTCAAAGAGGCTTCCTTGAGAAAATTGTGAGGTTTGACCCAAGACAGCTTCTTAGCCTAGAAATTGCGCAATCCTGGGAGACAGACACTTGTTCCTCTCAGAAATTGCGTAATCCCTCTGGGACAACCATCTCTGTTAAGCATAGAAGCTACGCAGATCTTCATCCCAGGCTCGTAGACTAATGCATGTACCTTCAGGTTGACCGACTCCCTCCAGGACTGAGAAAAATTGATCTGCATGCATGGACTACTTTTCCCAAGGTAGTAGGTAAAGGTATCCCTTGATTCAGGGATCTATTTTTAGCAGCTGGAAGTTACATGCAAGGATCATTTCAGAAACCTCCTGCCAAGTGTCGCTTTTCCTAGATTTGTGGTATGTGCATCACAACCTCGATTTTATCAAAAATCATCAACCAGACGCTGCATAGATCATTCCTCACATCAACCTTGCAGCTCTGACATCCCACATTGTGTTGGGTGTGGAGCATGATTATCATCCTAATTTAGAGGTCTTTGTTTCAGCAAGATGTATACCCCAGGAAGATTGTACACCCCTCCATGCGGGGGGGCACGGGGGGCTAGCAGTCCCTTAGCGGGGGTTTCGAGGGAAGTGCCCCTAAATCTAAAAACAGATGTAAAATTGCCTTGTAAAAGTATAGTAATTTCTAATCAATCTGGGTTGTTCATTAGGCAGATGATCTGATGATAGAATTTATGTTTAGTTTAGAGTTTTTTTCCCTAGAAGGAAACCCCTCTCTTTGTATGAGGGTATTGTATTGAGCCTGTGAATATATGTGTATTCTCAGAGCGAGAAATAGATGGGTGAGACCGTGAGAGAAAACAGAGGATATTACAATGGATCTGTTGTAGGTTGTCTCTTCATTTTGCTGGATAATAGAAAGGAAGGACTGGTTGTTCGGGGTGGACGTAGCCCAAACTAGGTGGACCACATATATCTGTGTCTCTCTTGTTTTATGTGTTTGTGTTTTTACGCATATTATATGTCTTACATTTCTCTCTCATATATAATATTTTTCTAACAACTGGTATTAGAGCCGAAGGTCTATTTGGCTGATAAACTCGCAGGAGAGAAGGGTTCCTAGTTTGAGTGAGAGCAATGCTGGAAGTTTAGGGTCGAGAAATTTAACGGCCAAAATTTCCCATTGTGGAAGATGCAAATGGAAGATTATGTGTATTAGAAAGATATGTACCTACCATTGAGCGGAAAAACAAAGAAGCCAATGGCTATGAAAGATGAAGAATGGAACATTCTCAAGAGAAAGGCACTCGGAACAGTACGGTTGTGCCTCGCAGCATCAGTCGCCTTCAACATTTCGAAGGAAACAATGATAGAGGTTTTGATTCAAGCATTGGTGAAACTATATGAAAAAACCTCGGCCTCAAATAAGGTATTTCTTATGAAACGGTTATTTAATATGAAGATGTCGGAAGGTGGATCTATTGCAGACTATTTAAATGATTTTAATACAGCTACAAGTCAGTTAAGTTCTGTAGGGGTAAACTTTGGTGATGAAGTTAGAGCTATGTTATTCTTATGCTCATTGCCAGAAAGTTGGAATGGTTTAGTAATGGCCATTAGTAACTCTGGTCGGAAAAGCTTCGGTGAGACATCGGGTAATGCTTTGAGTGTAGAGTCTAGGGGAAGCATAATGGAAAGAGGAAAAAGCTCAAGATATCGCAGTAAATCAAGGAAAGGCAGATCCAAGTCCAGATTGGGGATAGTGTGCTGGAAATGCGGAAAGAAAGGACACCTAAAGAAAGATTGTAGATCTCGGAAGGGAAAAGAAGGAGATGCACAACAAGAAAACAATCATGAAGCAAATGTGACAAGTGAGGTTTTACAAGATGCTTTGATTCTTTCTTTTGAAAATATTACTGATTCCTGGGTGGTAGATTTAGGGGCCTCTTTCCATGCCACACCTGATAAGAAATATTTTCATTACTATGTTCAAGGAGATTTTGGACAAGTCCGTTTAGTTTATGATAAACCCTGTAAAATTGTTGGAATGGGTAAGGTTCTTGTAAAAAAGAAAAATGGAAACCAATGGCTACTAAAGGAGGTAAGGCATGTTCCAGATCTAAAGAAAAATCTCATTTCAACAGGGCCGTTAGGCAGTGAAGGTTGTGTGGCAACTTTCATAGATAAAGCTTGGAAGGTCACCAAAGGAGCCCTGGTAATAGAAAAAGGCAAAAAGGTTGGTACATTGTATTTATGCAATGGTATTTCTAACTTTGTTAATGCTTTAACTTCCAAAGGAGCAAATGCATCATTATGGCATCATAGGCTCAGACACATGAGTGAGAAGGGGATGAAGATTCTTCACTCAAGGAATTTGTTGCCGGGTTTGAAGAATGTTGATTTGGACTTCTGCGAGAATTGAATTTATGGAAAACAGAAGAGAGTAAGATTTCTCAAAGTTGGGAAAGAAAAGAAGAGCGAAAAATTAGAGCTTGTGCATACAGATGTATGGGGACCTGCCCAGGTATCATCTCTCGGTGGCTCTCATTATTATGTTACTTTTATTGATGATGCGACTAGAAAAACTTCGATTTATTGTATTCAGAATAAATCGCATGTATTTGATACTTTCAAGAAATGGAAATCTTTGGTTGAGATTGAGACAGGAAAGAAATTGAAGTGTCTCAGATCAGAAAATGGAGGTGAATATTGCAACAAAGAGTTTGATAGGTATTGTTCAGAGCATGGAATTCGTAGAGAGAAGACAGTTCCAAGAACACCACAAGAAAATGGTGTGTCAGAAAGGATGAGCAGAACAATCATGGAGCATGCAAGGTGCATGATATTGCATGCAGGATTGCCTTTACAATTTTGGGTAGATGCTATAGATACTGTTGTTTATCTAATAAACAGAGGGCCTTCATGTTCCTTGGATGGTGGTATTCTAGAGGAAACATGGACAGGTAAAAAAGTAAACTACTCATTTTTAAAGCCTTTTGGTTGTGAGGCCTTTGTCCATATTAATAAAGAAAATAGAACAAATATTGAGGCAAAATCAAAGAAATGTACCTTCATTGGATATGGTGTTAATGATTTTGGTTATCGCTTATATGATTATGAAAATCACAAAATCATTAGGAGCAGAGATGTAATATTCAATCAAAAGGTCTTGTATAAGAATCAGTTGCAGGAAAAGAAATAGGAAAAAGAAAACAGAGAATACACAGTGCTTGACGTTATCATAGGAAAAGTGATGGTGCCTGAAAATCATAATGATCAACAACCACAACAACAACAAGCACTTAAAACACCTGAAAGCGGTGTTAGAAGATCTACTAGGATAAGTAGACCCCCTTAACAATACTCTCTTTCATTATATTATGTATTATTGACTGATTCTGGTGAACCAGAATGTTATGAAGAAGTAGTGCAGGTAGAAACTAGGAAGAAGTGGGAGCGAGCCATGAAAGAAGAGATAGACTCCTTAATGCATAACCAGACTTGGGACTTAGTCAGGTTGCCTGCAGGTAAAACTACATTGCAGAATAAATGGGTTTACAAGCTAAAGGAAGAAGATGGAGGAAAACAGAGGTACAAAGCTAGACTTGTGGTGAAGGGGTTTGCACAGAAGAAAGGTATTTATTTTGATGAAATATTTTCTCTTGTTGTTAAAATGACTTCAATTTGAACTATTTTAAGTCTAGTAGCAGTTGAAGATTTGCATCTTGAGCAGTTAGATGTAAAGACAACCTTTCTCCATGGGGGATTTGGAGGAAGAGATATATATGCAACAGCCACAAGGATATGAGGTAAAAGGGAAGGAGAAACTAGTGTGCAGGTTGGAAGAAGAGCTTGTATGGCTTAAAACAGGCTCCAAGGCAGTGGTATCTAAAATTTGACAAGTTTATGTCTGAACAAGGTTATACTAGATGTCACTCTGATCATTGTGTTTATTTGAAAAAACAAAATGATGGCAGCTATATTATATTGTTATTGTATGTATATGACATGCTTGTTGCAGGGCTAACATGCAGGAAATAAATGTGCTCAAAAGAAAATTGGCAAATTCATTTGCAATGAAGGATTTGGGAGCTGCAAAACAAATCCTTGGTATGAGAATAACTAGAGACAGGAAAAATCGTAAATTAACATTGTCTCAGAATGAGTACATACAAAAGGTGTTGAAAAGATTTAATATGCACAATGCAAAACCAGTTAGTACACCTTTGCTAGCCATTTCAAACTTAGTAAGGAAATGTGCCCAAAGACCCAAGAAGACATGGATTATATGTCTAAAGTTCCATATGCATCAACAGTTGGAAGCTTAATGTCTGCAGTGGTCTGCACAAGGCCTGATATTGCACATGCAGTGGGAGTTGTAAGCAGGTACATGAACAATCTAGGAAAGGAACATTGGATGGCAGTGAAATGGATTCTCAGACATTTGAAAGGTACCACAAATCAAGCATTATGCTTTGGTGGTTCAAACATTTCCCTACATGGATATGTTGATGCAAATATGGCAGGTGACAGAGATAACAGGAGGAGCACTACAGGATATGTATTTACTGTTGGTGGAACAGCTATCAGTTGGGTTTCAGAAAAAATCCAAAGTGTTGTTTCACTTTCAAGAATAGAAGCAGAGTATGTTGCTGCTACAATGGTTAGTAAAGAAATGATTTGGTTACAAAGGTTTATGGGTGAATTGGGTAAGGAGCATGATATGGGCACGTTATACAGTGATAGCCAAAGTGCCATTCATCTTGCAAAGAACTCAACATTTCATTCCAGGAATAAACACATACAGCTCAAATACCATTTCATATGACCAGTGTTGGAAGATGGAGAGTTGAAGCTGGAAAAGATACACACTAGCCAAAATCCTGCAAATATGCTAACAAAAGTTGTAACTAGGTAGAAACTAAGAATATGCTCAGTTTCAATTGGTCTTCAAGGATGACGATGAAGATGAGAAACAACTAGGTCCAAAGAAGAGTCATTGTCTAGCAAATGAAGTAGCGGTGGAGTTGCTACAATCATTCTCCAAGTGGGAGATTGTTGTGTGTGGAGCATGATTGTTCAAAGGTCTTTGTTTCAGCTAGATGTATACCCCAGGAAGTTTGTACACCCCTCCATGCAAGGGGGTGCAGGGGGAACTTGTCCCCCCCATGGGGGTTTGGGGGGGCCAATCCCCCCCGGCTGGGGGGTCCGGGGGCCAGTGATCCCCCGAAGCTAAAAATAGATGTAAAATTGCCTTGTAAAAGTATAGTAATTTCTAGTCAATCCGGGCCATTCATTAGGCAAATGATCTAACGGTAGAACTTAATGTTTAGTTTAGGGTTTTTTGCCTTAGAAGGAAACCCCTATCTTTGTATGAGGGCATTGTATTTGAGGCTGTGTAATAGATGTGTATTCTCTAGGTGAGAAGCAGAGAGGTGAGACTGTGAGAGAAAACAAAGGATATTACAGCGGATCTGCTGTAGGTTGTGTCTCTTCATTTTGTTGGATAATAGAAAGGAAGGACTAGCTATTCGGGGTGGACATAGCCCAAACTGGGTGAACCACGTATATCTGTGTCTCTCTTGTTTTATGAGTTTTCTGTGTTTATATTTCTACAATATTTTGTGTGTTCCATTACTCCGTAATATATATAATTTTATAATAGCCACCACAACCCTGCACGTAGAATCTTCAGCGCAGTCGCTCTCCCTACATAATGTCCTCCCGCGGCGCCCCCATTAGCATTTGTGAGGATAATTCTCCTTTCAAACTCTGATACATACTGTCGAACCCCATTTTATATGGATGCCCGATAATGACAGAAAATTCTGCCGCGCACACCACCAACTCCTTCTTTTGTTGGACGGTGTATCCTTCTAGGGCAATTATTTTCATTAGGAAGTGTATGATATCTTCAAAATGACCATCCACAACACGCACTGCAAATAGTTGCGCGTCAGGCAATCCTTCTTCCAAATTAGTGGGCTTTCTCCTGTTTCGATGTGCGATAGATGGTTTGGTCCCACGTTCAGTCATCTAAGCTTCACAATAACTTCAAAATCATACTCCTGGAACAATAACAACCACCTACAAATTCTCCCCCCCAACATAGGCTTATTGACCAAGTATTTCAGTGTGGAATGATCTGTATACATCTTAAAATGGCCACCCAACAAGTAGTGTCTAAACTTTTGGAGTGTGTATACCATGGCTAACCCTTTGCACTTGGTGGTGAAATAGTTCCTCTCCGCCTTGGATAACCTTCTACTTGTGAACAATGTAGGATGGTCCAAGTCTCCTCCACCAGGCTGTGTTGATCCCAGCACTATACAAGACGCATCAACATGTACATGTAAATCCTTCTTCCAATCCAGGAAGACTAAAATCAGCGTGGTGACTATCTTTTCCCTCAATACATCCAAGATTTTCTTACAGTCCTCATTCCAGCTGAATGTGACATCCTTTTTCAACAACTTATCCATAGGTGCGGTGATCTAGGCATATCCTTTGATAAAATTCCTATAATATCCAGTATGTCCTAGGGTAGCGCACAACTGCTTCACACTCCTCGGTGATTCTAAGTTAAGTATCACCACGATCTTCACGGGATCTACCATCAGTCCCTATCTACAAACCACATGACCCAACAGGGTCTCAAAAGGAACACAAAATAGGTACTTCTTCATATTGATCACGATTTGGTATCTTTGACATGTATTTAGCATCAGGCGCAAGCTTTCTAAATGGCGTTTCACCAGCCCAAACACAGTCCAGTAATCAAAGTACACTTCCAAGAACTTATGAACAAATTCCTTGAATGCCGCAATGACTATGCATGAGAAAATCATAGGCGTATTCTTGAATCCAAATGGCATTACAATGTACTGAAAACACCCCCACTCAGTCGCGAAGGTTGTCTTGCTTCTATCCTTTGACGCGATTTTGATATGATGGTGCCCAGAGAACCCATCAGTGAAGGAATAAGCTTCCTGGCCACCTACATTGTCCAACACGTCATCAGTGAACGGAGTCGGGAAGGGATCATGTACACAAGCGTCATTCAAGTTCCTGAGATCTACGCATATCCTTATTTCATCTTCTACTTCTTTTCCTATACCACCATTGGGCTTACCCAATCAGATTCTTCTACGGGCTCAATGATGCCTACTGCAAGCATCTTGTCTAGCTCTAAGCGAACCTTCTCCTTATACTTCAGATTGAGTCGGTAAGGTATTTGCATAACTGGCTTCACGTCGGGTTTCAACATTATCTCCATAACACCTAGGTCCCCGATTATCCCTTTTAGATCCATAAACTTGGTAGGGAATAAATCTTAGTATTCACGGAGAAATTTAGTGACCTTATCAACCGTTGCGTTGTCCCAATAGTCTCCAATCTTTGCGAATTTGGGCTTTGCCTCCATACCAATTACCTGTTTCATTTTCAGTGGCACGGTTATATCAGGATTCTCAATTTGTGGTCCTTCAACCTCATGGTGACCTTTTGTTTCAGGGATGTTAACCTTTCGTAGATCCTCATCTTCTTCTTTAGCGGTCACACTATAGTATTCCAGCGCGTGACTTAGCTGAGTAGTCCAATCAGGTTGAATCAGATCCAAAGGATCTTGCGGTATCCTAAAGATCATTGCTTTCACTTCTTGTAGTGCCTCGTCAATACAGTGAAACTCGTCTTCAAAGCTGAATGTCATTATGAATCCTTCGCGCATAATATCCCATTCACCTGTACCATCGCGAAGCTCTGTTTCTAAGTACCAGTTCATCGGGATGACATCTAGGGTGTGACAAAATAAGTGCACGCACTCAGGTTGGGGCTTCTCTCCATAAGCCTGAGCCCATTTGGCCAATTGCGCACAGAGATCATCTTGCCCATCATATTTTTCTATGATTTGTACCTTCGAATTCCCAAAGCGTGTTCTGATCATCCTTCTACACTCGTGCCAATCATCAAAGCTACCCTTGTGTGTACCCCACCACCTTACGGGCATAGTGCGCAGTGCCCAATCCAAAGCCTAGAAGCGCTGCTTCTCTGGTACCTCCCTCTCGAATGCATCCGAAAAGATATCTACATCATTCAAGCCATCATAAGTGGGAAAATTTCTTACCTCCGATGACACACAATTTAGTGACCGGGTCATCATGTTACAACTCAATGTGGTTACTTCATGTAACCTATTCTTCCAGCGCTCTAATTCTTCATCAGTGTCTGAGGTGTAGGAACTCTCACGATCCCATGTAATTTGTCTGTCCGCAGTAGGATTCACCCAATCTTGGTCTCACGCAGTTATCTTATAGATATAGTCTATATCGTGATCGCTCTCATAATCGCGGACTGGTTCAGTATAGTGCGATCCTTTAGCACGGTCTAGGGGTACTATTACATAGAGAGATTTCTTCTCAAATATAACCTTTCGCTTCTTTAGGTTGATTACCCTATTCATATCAGTAGCCCAATCAATGCCAAGGAGTGCAGGGTAGGGGTTGCTGTCATCCACAATTTCTAGTACTTCAAAGTCAGCTAGCGCGCTCATGCCCTCAATATTTACAGTCACCCCTTGCAACTGCCCCATGGGGATGATATTTTGCTAATTTTCCATCCTTGACTGATCAGAGACAACTGCAACATGGGTCTTCCCATCCATTCCAAAGTCTGCTTCGGTAGGACGTTCATGTCTGACCCAGATCTAAAATAACCTGTTCCATCTCATACTCTCCTATTTGCGTAGTCAATCTCATCTCTTGTGTTGTCCTTGTTTTATGGTGACCAACTTTTCGTACCATGCACGGTTCACTCAGAGTGTTTTCAGTGCATATATTTATAAGCTCTTTTAATCCCTTCACAGCCTTGCTATCGCGCAACAACTTCATGCAGGTCTCTAGGAAGGTTGTAAGCATAGAAGGGTCCATCTCTTGATCAGGCTTATCCTTTCTCCCTAAGGTGGAGGCCTCAATGAAGCTTTTCTTTGCTTCCATGAATGTTTCGCGTGAACGCTCTAGATCAAATTTAGCCTCCTTCGTCAGGGCTTTGCGAACCCATGCGTTGTCTTCAGGTTGTTTCCCATTAACATCCCTTGTTACAATTCCACTTCGGAGCACTATATTCACATTTGGATCCTCTTCGTGAGGCTCAGACCTCATCATCTACAGGTTCTGAGTCGATTGAGGTGGTAGTGCCTATTTGTCATGTATCCTCGCTATCAACGTAAGATAGTCCTCCATTTTATGATCAAACAAAGTGCAATATTTGCATGAAGGATGTGTAGGGTTAGTGCAATCGAGGGGATAATGTCTTGGTCCTTCGCAATTGTAGCATATTAGCTGTCCTTGACCTTGGACAGGTCCTCCTATGCCTCGTCCTCATTCGCGCCCCTGAAATCCTGTCCTTGCCATCCCTGCGTTCTGGTCAAGGGGCCGCGTTTCTATCTCTACGCTCATCAATTAATGGCTTCTGTAGTTACACTCATCATGCTATACCGACCTACAAAAGCTGCAGAAAAATTGTTGTGGCATTTGTACAAACTTTTGTAGCAAATGATAGTTATCCGTGGCATGTTTCCCTGCTACCTGACATATAGCACACCACAATGCAGGCCCCATTGCTTGGTCCTTCTTAAGCTTTCAGCCTCAAAGGCATTGGTCCTCCTCCTGCCATGTAGTTTGCAAAGACCGGGCAATGATCTTTGTCATGCCCCTGACCCTTGCATTTTAGGAAACATACCTCTTCATGCACCTATGTTCGAACTGTTATGTCCTGCTTCAAACTTTGCATCTCCAAGAAAAGAGTTTTCAATTGCACATGGATCTGTTGAACCCCAGATTTGGATCTTGCATCGGTGTTTCATGCAATCTCATTACAATATCCAAGGCCTCTTCTTGAGTCGTTATCTTTTGTCGTGATAGCGCAAGCCTTAGGTGTAGCGGGAGCAAAGCCACAAACCACTCACGATGCTGTCTGTCTGTTAAGTTCATATTAGCTTCGCGGATTTGACACTTCAATCTCTAATCTAATTCCCAAGGTGTCTTGCCTGGCTTCATTGTGATTTCATTGAACCCGACAATCGACTGTGCCTTAGATTTAGGCCTACTGAATTCTTTGTTCAGCGTGATCTGGATGTCTGCCACTCCAGCATTTGGGTTATCATTAGAGTACTTAATATACTAGGTTAGCACGTGATCTTGCAGTGCACTAACCAATGTTGCATTCTTCAAGTGATCATCTATGTAGGGTTTAACCCCATACAAAAATTACCTGCATACGAATTCTGAAACACATAAAATAAACAATGCGAGAGCATAACACATAAAACACATATACACAAAGATTTTCCCCTGGATCCCAAAATTGGGACTACTAGCTTGATTTTTCATTATGTTCCTTTCAATGTTATAATACATATTTGTACATGCCGAAGCATCCAATACCATGGACCAAAAACCATCGTGTCTAAAAACATGTGCAAAAATCATGCACAAAACCATAGGTGGGTCCACGCAACCTAACATAGGTTCCAAAACCAAAATTTTCTAGGCTGCTACCCCAGACCCCATAGAGTGGGGTTACCTGCACCCCTCAAACCCCATGTGACCCCCCCCTCTACGCAATTGAGGCAATGAAGGGGGGGCTCCTCCCCCCTCTAACCCCCCGGTTAACTACGTGGGCTAGTCATGGAAAGAATATAACACAACCCAACAATCTATAATGCCTTGAGCTTCCCATACAACTTTCACCATGAACCAAAATTGGTTCAGGTCCTCATTTCCCAAGCCTTTAAACAAAGGTAGCTTCACTGAATTTTCCATGCTAAACCGCGTTGGAGGTTGAGGTGGTACGGATGAAATCACAGGTGATGGTGGTGAAGTTGGAGGTGGTGTGGGTGGAGGTGGCAATCATCAGAATCCTTATCTTATTAACTGAATAACACTTCGTGGAGAAGCTTGTGCTACTCCCTCTTCGTCACCCAATGGAGGTGAAATTAATGGACTATATTTAGGACCCTTTCTTCCTTCGTTCCTATAAGTTTTTCCACTTCACGTAGCTTCGAACATCAAGGTAGCTACATAACCCGTTTTTCACACAATAACATCTTAATCTAGGTATTCAAAGACTTCAATTACTTACCTCGCAGACCTTTGAAAAAGTGTTGCTCCACCTTGCTGTTGCTGAATGAGGTATCAACCGTGAATTTAGTCATAAATCCTCCTATGATGCGATGGAGCCAATGATCGACAGCTCAGGTGATCTTATCCTTAGAGGTTTCCAATCTTTGTACTAACTCTGGGGTCCAAACAATAGGACCGTCAATTCTCCTCCTTCCTTGGCTATCCGCTAGCTTCATGATCCACTCGTATAGCTCAACTGGAAAGGAACATAAAAAAATCTTGTGTATTTCTATATATAGGTACCTGTCTAGCCACTATTCCTTTGTCAGTCGCGGACTTCTATTCTCTTGCGTTGTGGATTCGTGGATCTTCCTATCCAACTAGTCTCTAATCTTTTTCTTAGTTGGATTCCAGTGATATGACATCACACATCTCTTATGCAGATTCTGGTCCCAACAGCGGAACCATTTGTTGGCTTGCTGGGGCCTGACCTCGGTTCAATGTTAGTTAGCCAAACAAGTCCCTACACTACTGGCCCTTTCGGCATCAGCCCGCGGAGCATGGACTGAAGTCTCACTCAAAGCAGTATGGGGGGATGCTGGAACCAAGTTTCTGCAACCTGAGATGGTCGTGATGTCGGTTTATTCCTTCTATTCTTGCTTTCGCATAGGTCACTTATTTCTAGGGCTTTTCCAGACTAGCCCTTTATTCCTCCCTTTAGTACCTCCGCAAAAAGGTATGATTGACCTTCGCGCAACCCTAACCTATGGCTCAGGTACTTTCATGCTACTTTGGAAGCGTATAGAACAGGTTCCCAAGTTATCTTAAGAATCTTACTTATCTTATTAGATAATCACAGTTAGCACCGCGTAAACATATATCCTTATTTGTGTTCAACTATCCAACATAATTACATACATTCGCGCATCACATAGATATTATAAATGAAATTCATACACAATATGATAAGGTGTATTGACAGGAAACAAAGACACATAATTTGTAGAATACTTCTCTTTATTGATATCTTCAGACAATTACAGACTCTATCTGCCCTGCGCACACAGCTGCAGGGGTCTGCACACTCAGTTGCGGACTTCTACCCTAGGCCACTACACACTCAGCTGCAGAGCCTCTACCTACACTACAACCTGTGACTTAGACTTCTCTCCTTATCGATCAAGACTTCTTCTACTCATGACTCCTTAAGACTACTTAGAGCTTACTTACTTATCTCTTTTTATACAATCCCATGGTCCCAAACCATGGGTAGATCTTTACAGCCAACTTTACTTTACAAAAATAAGGGCGAAAAACCCTTTATTACTCATGACACCTTCGTGCTCTGTGACCAAAAAATGCGGAGACTTTACAACTTTATTACAAAATTCGACCCAAAACATGGGCTTTTAGCCCCAAAACTGTCCTTTGGGATCCCATTCCCAACACCAGGCAAAGAAGGGCACTTGTCCATGGAGTGGTTTTCTTCATAGACTAAGAAAAATTCAATACAATTCAATGGACATTCATTCCTAGGATGCCTCCTGGTGCATCTAGGACAAAAAATGGCCAAGCCTCTCTCTACTTCTTCCTGATTTCTCTTAATGTGCATAGTGTCCATTTGTAAGACAAGGGTTTGCAACATCTCACTTTTGAAATATTCCAGCATGTGTCTAATTTCACCCTTAACGGATGAATTGGAAGAGGATGTACTGACCATAGGTTGACTACCCCTACCCTTTTTCCTAGTTGCCCTAGAATGGTTTCTAAAGACAATATTGATATCTTCATAGGGTAATTGGTATATATCTCCTCCTGCTAACAAGTGTAGGGTATCCAGAAGATCTTCCCTTAATCCCCTAAGCAGGACCAACTTTAGTGACTCAGGGTCAAGTGTGCACCTGGCCTTTCTGTAACTAAGCTGGAATCTTTCTTTGTAATCCTCTAAGGATTCATCATTGCCTATGGTCATCCTAAAAATTTCCTCTTTAGTATCCTTTGACCAACAATTGTCTCGATACTTGTTGTTAAAGGCTAGCTACATTTCAGCCCAAGTTGTGATGCTATCCCCAGGTAAACCCACGAACCAGCACAATGCTACATCCTTAAGGGTAGATCTAAATAGTTTTAACTTCTTCTCATCATATGTATAGTCATAGGTTTGACATATAACAAAAAAATAAAATAGGAAAGTGTCAGGGTCTTCTGTGGTCAAGCCATGGAAATGAGGTAGTCCATATGGGCTTATATTTTCATCTTAGTGTCCCCATTGGTTTTCTTGATGGGGAAGGAACCCTCAACTCTCTCTCTGTTCCCTCTGTCATTTTTGTTTCCAGCCATTGGTTCAGTAGGAATGGGTTATTCTTCTTCTTCTTTCCCTGTAGGTTCTTCAAATATGTCAGGTTTCTCACCTAAGGTTTCCTCCAGTTCATAGCCACCAAAGAAGAGGGAAGGTTGGCTATTTGATGCTGTGGGGGTATTTAGCAAAAATTTCCCTATGTTATCCCTACTCCTATGAGGCATGAAAGGAAATGTTTTTGGGTTGGTTTTGTGTTTTTTTCAAACTTGGAAAGTACTTTTCAGAATTGAAATTGCTGATTAAATGAAAACTACTAACTGAGTGAAAAACTACTTGCTGAATTGAAATCTTGCTTGCAAAAATGGAAAGGAAAGCAGAAAATGTAGAATGAAAAAGAAGCAACTAAATTATTTTTGCAGAAATAAACTAATGACAAAATATTAGAGACAAGAAATAGAAGAAAGAAGCAGTATTCACATATTACTCGGACACCTCCTTGGCAATGGTGCCAAAAAGTGATGCGCGCTAGTAATGTAGTAGGAATGCTGCAACTTCTGGGCTATCACCTTTACTTTATCAACCTGGCGTTCATACAAACTTGGAGGTGACAGTGCTGTATACACAAGTAACCATGATGGTTCTACCTTTTGTCACGGTTCAGAGGACGAGAGACCACTAAGGTTTTCAAGCTAGACTTCTATGGAGTCAGAATAAGTTTGGTTTCTTGATGGAAGAAAGGGAAATGTACTCTAAGGGAGAGCTACTCTACTGCAATAATGGAAAAGACCGAAATTCAGTGCTAAATCACACCATTTCCTAATTAACTGCCAAGAAACTATGCTTTACAATAATGCTAAATTATCAAGAACCAAATGCTACTATCTAAGCATGGAAGTAAGAAGCATCAAACATCACTAATGTGCAAGTAAAGGGACAGAAATAAATCTATTTTTGTCTTTTTGTCTTTTCATGCAAAATCAAGTATGCAAACTAATTTATTTTGGTGATGTGGCAAGTGAATTAAGGATGTTGGAGGATAGCTAGAAGGGTTAGGAGATGCTTGGATGGTGTGGGAGACCCTTGGGAGGCTTTTGGTGACTTCCTAGAGGTTTTTCCTCAATTCGGCCTCAAAATAGGCCGTTTCAGGAAAACCTATAGGATGTACTAGAAACCTATAGGATTCCTTGTAAACCTACATGATACAACTGAGAGAAAAATGGTAGGTGCTGGAGGTGATGGAAGGCTTAAGGAAGGTGGTAGATGGGTGGAATGAAGTGAGGAAAGGTCTAGAATCACTTAGAAATCAACAACAAAGATAGAGGGTGGTTGGATTTGCTCAATGTTCTTGGAACAATTTATATGAAAAATGATGAAAATTAGTGAAGGTGATGGTGAAAACAAGGAATGACTATTGTGTATGGAGTGGAAGGTGGTTGCTGGCTAAGAATTCTTTGTATCCTCCTAAAGCACCTTCTCTACATAAAACATGTATAATTCCCACAAAGCTATGCAAACAAGAAGCATTCTCATAAGCTAGAAAAGCATAATTAATGAACTAACTTCCTACATTATGCATGAGGAAAGTTGCTGAAAGGAATGAAAGCATGGATGAGATCTACTGCAAGAGTGAAGGTAGAAGAGATAACAATGAAATCCTACTTTGCAAAACTGATCAAATGCTAACTTAAATACAGTAACCTCTAAAGCTTTTGCAAGAAATAGAAATCTGTGTTTTTGGGGTTGCATAAGGGTCCCTTCCTCAAATCATGATCCCAAAGGGAGGAAATGAGGTCAAGGCACCCACTGACAACCTTGTGGTACTCCTTTTATCCCTGCTAACCTTCTACTAAAGTAAGGCACAAATGGAAGCAAACTAATAAACAACCAATCCAATCTACACTACTTGCAATGAAAACACATCTAAAAGCAAATTAACAATGAAGCTATGAGACTAATCTAAACACACAGATACAAGATTAAGGAGCCTTAGCTAATAGGGTTGGGCCCTAACCCATGAGATTTAGCCCTTTGAGTTAACTCAGTGCTAGCTCAAAACAAAACTCTTTCTTATTACCAAAACAAAAAATTACATCAATAAAACTTTCACAACTCTGGAGCTCGAAAATAGCTTAGAGTTTTACAACAAAAATTCGAATCCTAATGAGGCTCTAGGCCTCTCTACTTATACAACTGAAGTCCCCAACGACTTCCTTAAAATTAGGGAGGCTAGGCTCCTGACCTCGAGATAAACTAGCTCTTTGTCTCTCACTTACTCGACTGCCTTCTAATCCTCATGGCTTAGTTGCTTGCACTATGATCTGGTGTGATGGATGGAGGAATATTCGAATGGGGGAGAAGTAAATGAGGAGGATTTACCTCCTACAATCCATTTCCCTTTTCCTATTCAAGTTTTAACCTTAGTATTTGCCAAAATTCCTTGATTTTCTCCTTCAATCTTGCATTCAATGCATATTAGTCCACTAGGCATAATATCCAACTCTAACTCATCTCATAAACACAATATAATAAAAAACATGTAATAAGTTGTGAGAAAAGTTGGTTTGACTAAGTTAGGAGGTGAATGAAGGCCCATATAATTACCCAATGATGAGGCTCATCAAGAACATACACGACAGAAGAAGGGAAGTCCTCCTAACTTGTGTTCATTATTGGAGAAGGATTTCTAGCAGTGATAGGTGGCAGCCGTCCATACCCTATGTTAGTCTTCATTGGAGTAGAGTAGGATGACTATAGTGGGTAGAAGTCCCTAAGTAGATGATGAGAAGCAGTGGGAATATGAGAGTTGTTCACAAATGGAGTTTTGAACAACTCGAGAGGAGTCTCAATGTGTTGATGCGTTAGATTGACGATCAATTAAAGAGCAGGTGAAGGCGAGTCTGGTGACCTAATGGATGTAGTTCATTTATAGAGGCAGATAGGAGTTGATACAAATCGAAAGTCGAAGGACTAGACAAATGTGTTCATGGTACGACTGAGAGGAGATGAGAGAGTGCGCTACATCTACATGGTCAGAGTATCTTGTTCAGGGTAGATTGGTTGTCACCACGATAGACACCAAGCCCTAGTTGTTGTATTCTTGTACTAGTGGATATTTGAGGGCCATTATCCATGGTAAAAGAACCATAGGCTATTTTATTATCAGATTGATTAATGTAACAAAGTTGGGTTGTTGTATAAATTTGTAAAAATTTGACTATATTTGTGCACGTGTTGATTTATTATTGTTTATATTCTACCGCGAAAAGTAGTTTGTTGTGATACTTGGATTGGTAGCGTCAATGATTGTAAGATTCTAACCTAAACTCCAGTATCATATAAAAACAACATGGTATTAAATCTACTTTGAATGGTCATTGAATCAGAGTGTGCACAATGAAGAAACTCAGAGGGAGTTGTGGTTGTCTAGATCATGGAGCAGAGGGTTTAGTTGAGCACATGGAGATGTGGTCTTGATAGGCTACATGGTGAGACGTGCTACGATTTTTTGTGGATTGGTGTTGAACTTGGTGCACTAAAATATGTTTTGTGGAGGGTTTTTGATCATGGAATTCCTATGAATCATCATGGATGGTTGGCACAACTTGAGGATTGCTTTGGCATGGATGAGATCATCATGATCAAGATTGCTTCATGTGATAATCTACAGATTGACAGGATAGTTTCTTCTTCGGATCATGATGTTGGATATCCAATATTGGAGGGATTTGCATGAGTAGTGTTTGGTCTAGGAGGATGAGTTCTTGCAAGAATTGGTTACGGTGATGATGGCCTATGTTCGACCGCAGCTCAGACTGACCTTGTAGGACACAAGATCCGTGACAGATTGAGGCACTGGAGATCGTGTAGACTCAAGGGGAGTCTAACTTCATAGGGAAGAAACCTTATGGAAGTGATGAGGTCTTTATGTTCAAATGAGATGAGGTAGAGGCATTACTAAGATTGCAGGGTTCATTCTACAGAGTATGTTGTAATGATGGACGCTAAATGGGCTAGTGTCACTAGTGATGAAGACGAGGGAAACTTCCTAGTTTTAGAAGTACCTCCCTTGCTAAGATGGAATGTTGATATTTGTAGCTTGGGAGGTACTCCAAACCCTAGGCTAGTGGGTTTTGGAGGAATGGGCACACAAAAATGTTTGTGGGCTTAAAACCCAAGCTCGTGGTCTTTGCACCCAAGCATGTGGGTGTGAAACAATGAGGGGGTTTGATGATGTGAGTGAGGGAGATGATAGAGGAGCTCGAGAGCAACCAGGGGCAATGAAAATCATCAAAATACAAGCTCTACAAGTGAATATATTAATTTTAGAAGTTAGCGTGTGAAATTTTGGCTTATGGTTGAATTTGGCTAGGGAAAGATTAGCCCTCATGATAGTTGGACAAGCCCACTAAGCGAATTCATTGGAGCCCTTGAGAAAACTATAAAAGGAGGAGAGATGTGAGGCATTTCTACACATTCTTAAGCAACAAAAGGAAACTTGCATTAGGAGAAGTATATCTCTGTTTGGGCTGTAGGTTAGAGGTAGATTCCAACGAAGAAGAAGAGGGCTAGTATGGCATCTTCATGATTGTTTTTGGGAGCTGAGATAATCTGCAGTAGGGCCAAGTTGGTTGAGCATAGTTTGGGCTTGTTCGGTGCATGATTCCTTCATCAACTAGTAGTTGAAGTCTTGTTTGATTACAGGAAGGGCCTTGGGTTTGAGGTGGCAAGTTTTGAGAGGCCAAAAAGTTATTTTGCAGGCCCACTCAAGCTTCCACATACCAAGACAAGGGATCGATCATCAAGGAGGACTAGACCTGTTAGGAAGGGACAACAAACTTATTTGAGGCTAGTTGGAGGGATATTGTAGTGGTAAAGGTTGCCCTAACTAGGGTGAGATAATTCGTGAGCATACTAAGGCTAGCATAAGTGATTTATGGTTTGTATTGTGTGTGAACAACCTCATAAAAGGGAGTTAGATACATGTAGCTTGTTTGGGAGGAGGGCTCAGATTTTATAGTGGGATGGAAGGCCTAAACAAGGGCTAGGTTCCACCTAAATGAGCTATGTATGGGAGAAACAACCTACAGAAGGAAGGCCACGACTGTAGGAAGGTGTTGGAACTAGAGAAGGGGCCTAGAAGTGACTGTAGTGTTCCCTAAGTAGACCAGAGTCACAACAACGATAATCATCAACCCAAGAAAGGTATGTTGATGTGTCTTCATGGTATTTGTTGCTAGGGGGATGGAGTCCTAGTAAAGGATAGTTTGGCTTGTTTTGTATTGGAAACTTGTGGAATGATCGAGGGCATCATGAAAGTGTCCAAGTGTGAGCCCTAAATGCATTGACATTGATGGAATAAGGTGGTTGCTAGAAGTGGCAGAGTTGGGGAAGCCTAAAGAACAACTTATGAGGGTCATAGAGGCTTGATTCAAGCCCTAAGGAACATGTCCCTTGAAGGACTAAGGGATTGTTAGAAGTGGTAGAAGAAGAGATCATAGGATTGATAAGCTAGGAGCAATTTTTATCCCTAGACTTTCCTTGTGGAGAAGGACATCTACAACAGAAGAAGGGCAGTCCCCCTAGCTTGTGTTTATTATTGGATAACGACTTCTAGTTGTTATAGGTGGCAACCCTCCATGCCCTATGTTAATCTTCATTGGAGCAATGTTGAAAGACTATAATGGGTATAAGTCCCTAAGTAGTTGAGCAATAACAGTGGGCAAATGAAAGTTTTTCACAAAAGTTGTGAATAACTCGACATGAGTCTTCATGTGTTGATTCATTGAAGGACTGATGATAAGATAGAGAGAAGGTGAAGCCTGATGTGAACAAGTACTTCCTATATTTTTATTTAACTATATAACACAACATATCATATCATCTCTCTCTCTCTCTCTCTCTCTTTCTCTTTCTCTCTCTCTCTCTCTCTCTCTATATATATATATATATATATATATCCATTATGAAAAGTGCATTTAAAGTGAATATAAGAATTTTGACTCTTTTCACAAGTTTTCATACTTTATGTTCATGTCCCTTCACAGCAAATCCTTTAGGCTAGGACATAAAAGCATTTTCTTTCATATCTCCATTCAAGAAAATAATTTTTACATTAATTTGATGGAATTTCGAATCATTTTGAGCTGTTAGGGCAAAGAGTGTTTGGATGGTAGCCCATTTTGCTGTGGGGGGGAAAGTATTCTCATAATTGACCCCTTTCTCCTGTGGAAAACCTTTTGCCACAAGCCTGGCTTTTTGCTCTTCGAGTGAGCCATCAAATTTATACTTATTATTATAGACCCACTTGCAACCAATTGGTTTTGTTCCCAATGGAGGATCAACCAACGTCCAAGTGCTATTCTTTATCAAGGCATCATACTCCTTTTGCATCACTTCTTTCCATTTACCATGATAAGAAAATTATTTGAAGGAAGTTGGCTCAAAATCTGTAGATAAATTTAGTTCACAATCATAAGAAACATCCATGTCAATAGGTGAATCAGAATCATCTACATCACCTCCATTTTGCCTGGTTGAATTTCTTGTTCCTGTATTTCCAACCTCATCAGGATGAATACTTTCAAGTGTCTTTGTCAGCCATTTTGGAGGACCTTTCTCAGATGGCTCAGGTTGCTCAATTGATTGAGTTGGGACTGAATCAAGATTGGGTCTCCCAATTCTATCAATCACATCACTCAAAGTATCATAAGTGGTTGGAGTTTCATGTGAGGGAGAGAGTGCTTTAGAAGAAGATTCCACTGATTGATCCAATATAGGAATCCCCCCTTCAATATGTGGAATTTTATTATCAAATTCTTGAAATGATTTTGCATGTACGAATCTATCCAAGCGATCAAGTTGCCGCTCAACAACATTGTCAGATTTGGAAGATTAAAGAAAGATTACATCTCTAGATACAACAAAATTTGTATTAACTTCATCATAGAGACGATATTCTTTGGAGGTATTTGAATACCCAAAGAAGATACACTTACGAATCCTTGCACCAACTTTGTTTCTATGTACCTTTGGTATCAAGGCATAACAAGTGGAACCAAAGACCTTGAGATGCTTTACCGAAGGAATGTGGGCATACTACATTTCATAAGGAGTCTTGTTTCTAATAAAATTAGATGGACATCTATTCTTTACATGTACATCACATAGAACTACATCAGCCCAAAACATCAATTCTACATTCTTGAAAAACATCATGGAACATACCATATTTAAGATTGTCCTAGTCATTCTTTCAGCTACTCCATTCTATTGGGGATTATAAGGAACATTTGTTTGATGTTTGATCCCATGCTGACAAAGATAGTTTCAAATTCATTTGAAGTGAATTATTTTCCATTATCAGTGTGAATAGAGCCAATATGATATTGTGCATTATTTTCAATCCATGTATGAAATTTCTTGAATGTTTGAAAAGCATCAAATTTGTTCTTCAATAAATAAACCCAACACATTTTGGTGTAGTCATCAATAAATGTCATCATATATGCTTTTCTCACCTCAACCTTACCATCAAACATATGAATGGAGTGTCCTTGCTGGCGAATGTGGACCAAGAACAGCAAGTTTCTCTTCAATTGTGGGAGATATAAAACATCATGCAGAAGAAAGTCTGGAATACCAAGAAATTTGAGCCTATTTGTGCCAAGCCCTGATGGCTTGAGTTTTGATTTGTCTACAAGTACACTGCTCCATCAACATTGTCAGTAAATTCTTCAAAAAAATCTCTTCTAAAATTCATGTGGCAAGTTGCTCTTGAATCAAGAAACCAATAATTTTTCCAAGAAGAAAGTGAAGCATTAAACGAGTCTTCAGTTACTCCAATATTACAATGTGCCATAACATAGTGAGCGGATTCAGGTGCTTTACTTTTTCTTTGTCATTGTTTTTATCTTTGGCTTGATTTCTCTCCTGCTCAATTTTGTCCCAAGGCAACTTGCATGTGGATGCATCATGTGATCCATCTCTAACAGAATGTATGCAATGAAGATCAAAATTTCCTCTTTAAGAGTGTCTTCCCCCCTACCTCTAAAATTCTTCCTTTCTCTTCCTCTTCAGGCACCTCTTCCTCTAGAAGAATCTTGTACATGATTTTTCTCTTTTTCACGAGGCACACAGATTGTTTGGAAGACTGAAGAGTTGTCTTCTTTTCCAAACCCTTATCTTTTTCAACAAACTTCTCCATCATAAAATATGAATTTAGCCCAAAAATAAATAGTCGTAGCAAAAACACTAAGAGTAATTTGCTATGTCTTTACAAAATGGAATCAACTGCAGGCTCTCAATATTCATATACCATGCAATATGTATTCTATGCCTTATAACATAACCAACAAACTTCATATTCCACATATTATACCATGGCATGCCGTATATATGCACATCATAAGGAGAACTCAACACTTCATAAGAAGAAATCAACCTAGAGATTATGAATCCAACATTAAAAATGGCACCAAGAACGGTCTTCGAGTTAATGCACATATACGAAAAGGCATATCATATAATTCTCCATAATAATTTTCATGCTAGGACCCACTATGATGTTACCACCACCCACGCCATAAAATTTTCAAGTGATTCTGCTGATTAGCTTAATTTGTACCGACAACTTCCAGATCGGATTACACATTAAATGAATAGGATGGGGGCTTAGGTATGACAATGTTATATAACATTAAATAGAGGGAGGTATGGCAGTGTTATTATATATTAAAACCAAATGTATTAAAAACAACATATGGTGGATTCAAGTGGGAGAAAATTAGTATGGGGAGGACATGGTATGTTCCACTACGCAATGGGGAGAGCAACATGGTATGGTAGATTGTATAATGAAGAGTTTGAAGGAGGAGAGGTGTGAAATGGGCCCATTTTTTTTTTAATACTGCAATGAGAAGATGAGGAATTGTATGAGGGGTATGACTGGTGGGATGGAGTGGTATTACAGTGGGGAGAAGATTCAAAACTGGGAGCGATGGGAGTGAAAAACAAGAGAGGTCTGAGGGATTGAGGTGGAGCAATGCAACATGGAGTAGCGTGTGAGAGATATTGTATGAGAAGAACCATGTATGCAGAAGGGAGTAGAAGCCATCACGCTAGGACAGGAAGCCGAAAGGTGGAAGGGCTGAGGGCCTATCACTTTGTAGTTGGAGGTGGGCAACGACCAATGGTCCAACATGGTATCACTGATCCTCACACCAATGATATTCTATAATTTCTTCTCCTCACACCAGTTATGCCACAGTTTCAAGGGTATTAACTATGCCGAGGAATTGTGGGGAAAAAACTTAACATAGTCACATACCATTTTTTCAATGAAATGAAACAAATACCATTTATTCCATAGTCACATCACTCCCTGCAGAAGCACCAGCTCTCCGCTCGGTCTTCACTATACCAGCCACACCATGCTAGGACAGAGATGAACCTTCTCCTTATGTTGTGAGAATAATAAAATGGTGCAGAAAGCAAAGAGAGAGGGCTAAGCAGAGAGATTTGAATGGTAGAACAAAGGTGTCAATTTGTAGAATATAGGCTAGGCAAAGGTGACAATTCTGCAGAAATTTGCAGAACATGGGCAAGAGGGAATTACAAGGGAAAGAGGGGAGCCAAAAATAGTGGTTGGGACCTATGCTCTAATACCATGTCAGGCTAGGAGGTAACTCCTCAAAATGAATTGTGTTTATTCATTAAGATTACTCATGGTTATATACATGAGGGAGTGACTCTTGGGCTTCCTCCTGATGAATCTTCATTTTCCATTATTTACTATTTACATTATTTACAAGTGTTCACTCAATCCCAGTGATTAGGTGTCAACATATCTGTTATACATGGTCGGGGTCGTGATATATCATGTAGCCATACTAGAGTGTGTGTTCCACTCATAGATCCTCCCTTCGACACTAGTGAAAGTATCAGAGGCAATGTTTTTGTCTCTATTGATGATCTTGCTATAGATAATGGACCTTCTTCACTTGTTGCAGGTACACATCTTGCATTTTAAATGCTCCTTAAAACTTATGTGTTTTTGTCTTGAAATTGTCTATAATTTTTATATCGTCTTCAATTGATGCGTTTCAGTTTAATGTATATGTTATTATGCTTTCTAGTTTTATATATATATATATATATATAATTATGTTTATGATTTGTAGACCCTCAGTAGGGTGAATATGATGATCACAATGCAGTGTTGATCCCTACGTGGAACGACACTATAACCAGTATCACAATTGGGGATGTTAGGGGCTAGTAGGCATGGATCACACGAGAGCTGGATAATCTCTAATAGTTTGCATACTAGGCGTAGTTTGTCTTTGATTCTATATAACATCAACAAGTTGATCAAGACATACCAGAGGGATGGCCCATAGAGCTACCTCCTATATTCCATAAATAAGATTAGGAGCCTAGAGGTTAGAGGCCCACATAATTGGAAGGCGGTGAAAGACGACACCAAGAACATTGATGTTCATGGGGAGTTGTTTGACATCCCTCTCGACTATTGTGCTAGACATTCTTGTTTGATTCTGCTAAAATATTTTAAGAATGTTGATGTGGCCCCTTTTGTTTATGATCAATTCATTAGAGCTTGGGGCTAGTTCCCCTACCATGACCAGGTCTCCATTTAATTTTCAAAACACATATACGCATAGTTTTTGCTATATATGAAGCTGGATTACAACAACACCAGCTCTAAGATTTATGGACTTGGCTTCAGACGTAGTTATGAACGAGGCGGGGCTCGTAGGGACCCTGCGCTTGTAGCACCACCTTTGAGTTTTTTTCCGTGACCATCTCAGAGCGTAGTATTGTTGACTATTAAAATTGTCAACTAGGGCCAAAATCCACGTGGGTCATCATTTTAATGGCAACAAATATTTTTCTTGGATCCCTCTGATCGAAAGTTATAGGATTGATCTAAAGATCATCCGATTCTGATAAGTATTCATGGAGATATGAATTTATTTGTGTTATGGGACAATTCGTCAAGGTCGACCAACAAACAAATAAACCCCACATGTGCTTAAAATTTTAGTATAAATAGAGGTGCCTTAAAAGTCATTTGGAGACACTCACTTGGGATCTCTTCCTCTCTATTTGTCTTTGGGTTTTGGTAGGAGGAGAGATCCTAAGGGATAATGCTTCCCTAATGGAGAAAGGTTCTACACTATCTAGAGGGAGTGCCCAAGGCTCTACACTGCCCTAATGAAGAAGCCTTAATAAGTATTAATGTAGTCATGCAGGAGACTACTATAGCACAGCAAGGAGAAGTTCTAAATTGCTCTCAACACTGGTCTAGAAGAGACCTAAGCTGCTGTCCTAAAGAAGAGACCCAACCCTAGCCACAGTCATGATAAAAGCCCTAGCTACAGGTGGAAAGGAGATTCAGCCACAGATGGAGGAGAGCTCTAGCAGCAGTTAAGGTAGAGGTCTGGCCGTAGTTAAAGAAGACCTAAATCCATAGTTAAAGGAGGCCTAAATCTACAATTAGAGGAGGCCTAAGTCTATAGTAAAGAGAGGCCAGATTCATAACAATTGAGGAGACCTATATGTAGCTAGAAAGGGAGACCTAGCCATTTAAGAAGGACCCTATGTGTGTTGTAGGTGACAAAATGGAAATCTATGTGTGCTATAGGTGTTATAGTGGGACAACAATATAGTTGTACATGATGCTATACATGGACAACAAGTACATGAAACAATATATGGACAGCTAGTGCACAGAGCATCAAGGTACAACATATCTAGATGGGATAGCTAGTACATGGAGTAGCAAGGTACAACATGCCTAGATGGGATAGCTAG
Source organism: Pinus taeda (assembly GCA_000404065.3). NCBI lineage: Eukaryota > Viridiplantae > Streptophyta > Pinopsida > Pinales > Pinaceae > Pinus > Pinus taeda. Next base: position 79,323 of record APFE030857072.1, read on the forward strand.
TATATGGAGCAGCAAGGTACATCATGTTTATGAGAGATTTTTCGAAAAAAATCACATGAGAAACCATTTGTCGACGCGTTTCGAACTAGCTAGTGTGGTTCATCGTCAGGACAAGTTGAAGAAACAGATCCAGCTTAGCAAGTTAAATAGTCTGAGTAGAGTCTCCAACGGCTTTCTGACCCTGCTGATTTCTGCTCGAACTAACGCCAAACTCGCTTTAAGGAAAACCTGATGGTTTAAGGGAGTGTTAAGGCGATGCTTAATTCGGGCAAAGACAGGGATGATGGAGGAATCTCTACACCATTTAAGAAAAGCTAGATCTGACTTCAACCTAGAAACCTGCAAGCGCACCCGTTCAAAATGATGGACCTTGGTTGCGATGGCTTTTCTGTGCAGGGATTCAATTGTAGAGTTGAGGCTTTTGTGATCCATATCAAGTTTATGAGAGATTTTTCGGCAAAAATCACATGAGAAACCATTTGTCGATGCGTTTCGAACCAGCTAGTGCGGTTCATCGTCAGGAAAAGTTGAAGAAACAGATCCAGCTTAGCAAGTTAAATATTCTGAGTAGAGTCTCCAACGGCTTTCTGACCCTATTGATTTTTGCTCGAACTAACACCAAACTTGCTTTAAGGAAAACCTGATGGTTTAAGGGAGTGTTAAGGTGATGCTTAATCCGAGTAAAGACAGGGATGACGGAGGAATCTCTACACCGTTTAAGAAAAACTAGATCCGACTTCAACCTAGAAACCTGCAAGCGCGCGCATTCAAAATGATGGACCTTGGTTGTGATGGCTTTTCTGTGTAGGGATTTAATTGTAGAGTTGAGGCTTCTGTGATCCATATCAAGTTTATGAGAGATTTTTCGGCAAAAATCACATGAGAAACCATTTGTCGACGCATTTCAAACAAGCTAGTGTGGTTCATCATCAGGACAAGTTGAAGAAAGAGATCCAGCTTAGCAAGTTAAATAGTCTGAGTAGAGTCTCCAATAGCTTTCTGACCCTGCTGATTTCTGCTCGAACTAACGCCAAACTCGCTTTAAGGAAAGCCTGATGGTTTAAGGGAGTGTTAAGGCGATGCTTAATCCGGGCAAAGACAGGGATGATGAAGGAATCTCTACACCGTTTAAGAAAAGCTAGATCCGACTTCAACCTAGAAACCTGCAAGCGCGCCCATTCAAAATGATGAACCTTGGTTGCGATGGCTTTTCCGTGCAGGGATTCAATTGTAGAGTTGATGCTTCTGTGATCCATATCAAGTTTATGAGACATTTTTCGGCAAAAATCACATGAGAAACCATTTGTCGACGTGTTTCGAACCAGCTAGTGTGGTTCATCGTCAGGACAAGTTGAAGAAACAGATCCAGCTTAGCAAGTTAAATAGTCTGAGTAGAGTTTCCAACGGCTTTTTGACCCTGCTGATTTCTGCTCGAACTAACGCCAAACTCGCTTTAAGGAAAACCTGATGGTTTAAGGGAGTGTTAAGGCGATGCTTAATCTGGGAAAAGACAGGGATGACAGAGGAATCTCTACACTGTTTAAGAAAAGCTAGATCCGACTTCAACCTAGAAACCTGCAAGCGCGCCTGTTCAAAATGATGGACCTTGGTTGCGATGGATTTTTCGTGCAGGGATTCAATTGTAGAGTTGAGGCTTCTGTGATCCATATCAAGCTTATGAGAGATTTTTCAGCAAAAATCACATGAGAAACCATTTGTCGATGCGTTTCGAACCAGTTAGTGTGGTTCATCGTCAGGACAAGTTGAAGAAACAGATCCAACTTAGCAAGTTAAATAGTCTGAGTAGAGTCCCCAACGGCTTTCTGACCCTGCTGATTTCTGCTCGAACTAACGCCAAACTCGCTTTAAGGAAAACCTGATGGTTTAAGGGAGTGTTAAGGCGATGCTTAATCCGAGCAAAGACAGGGATGACAGAGGAATCTCTACACCGTTTAAGAAAAGCTAGATCCGACTTCAACCTAGAAACCTACAAGCGCGCCTGTTCAAAATGATGGACCTTGGTTGCGATGGCTTTTCCGTGCAGGGATTCAATTGTAGAGTTGAGGCTTCTGTGATCCATATCAAGTTTATGAGAGATTTTTCGGCAAAAATCACATGAGAAACCATTCAGACTATTTAACTTGCTAAGTTGGATCTGTTTCTTCAACTTGTCTTGACGATGAACCACACTAGCTGGTTCGAAACGCGTCGAAAAATGGTTTCTCATGTGATTTTTGCCGAAAAATCTCTCATAAACTTGATATGGATCACAGAAGCCTCAACTCTACAAAGGTGCATCATGTTTAGATGGGACAACTAGTGCATGGAACAGCAAGGTACATCATGTCTAGATGGGACAACTAGTACATGGAGTAGCAAGGTACAACATTTCTAGATGGGACAACTAGTACATGGAGCAAAAAGGTACAACATGTCTAAATGGGACATCTAGTACATGTTGCAGCAAAGTGTAGCAATGGTACATGGGGCAACAGTGGCAACATAAGGTCCAACAATGTGATGATGTGTACAACATGGTCATGAGGTCTAGCAATGTGATGATGAGTGCAACATGGAGTAGCACGGTGAGGTGCAACATGATGACGAGATGCAACACAATGATAGGTGAAGGAGTCACCTTGGAGAATTAGTTGAAGCATAATGTCTTCAACTGATCTCATGTAGAGATGATCTATTCTCTTATCTAGAAAGTCTAAGTGTTGACTTCTGTTGTAAATGTACTATCTCTCTCTCTCTGTTGAACTATTGAAGAACCTATAAGAAGAATTGATCAAGGTTTTCTCCACATTGGGGTTTGTCCTTGGCTAGCGCCACATCTCGTGTCCTCTTGTCTTGGCTTGTCTTCTACGATTTATGTTTATGTTCTATCTACAGTTTACTTTAGTGCTGATGTGATTGCTAACCTGGAAAATATATTGAGCTAACTATGAAAATTGAAATAAATTGATCTAAGCATAGAACATACCTAAAATTAACATGGTATCAGAGCTAAGGTGAAGACAATGCCCAAGCAAGAGTGAAAGAGCAATCACCGAAGAGAGTTTGGAAATGACAAAAGGATCAATGGATTCCTCATCCCTCTTCAAATTCACCAAGGGTGAAGTCGGAGCAGAGAATATTATCAGAGTGGCACAGTGGAAGCTTTTGATGGCCTACCTATAGATAACTTCAATGGGAATTCCGGATCTCAGGGTGAAAGGAAAGGTAGAGCCTTGCTTATAATAAGTTCGGCCATTATGCGAAGGAGTGTCCAAATGGCAAGAGCACATCTCTTGATGAAGATAACAATCATTCTAGGGACATATTCAATGATCAGAGGAATGACAGATAATGCAGATCATCAAGGAAATGACCGAATTTTCAAGGAAAGCAAGGAGCCCCAGGTATGAAGAATCAAATGTTCTTTCTGATAAGATAAAGAAGCGTTATATTGTATTATCTCTCTCCTTCAGATTCTGTGGGAATTTGGCTTATTGATTATAGTTCTTCAAGGCACTTCATCGTATAGAAGGGCGCTCTCTCGAATTTGATAAGAGATGGAAACAATCGTGGGATTATACTTGGAGCCGATGACACCTATCTCAGAAAGGCTGTAGGAAATGTTACCCCTTAATTGAATTAGGGTAACTCAATTCATTTACATAATCTCTTTTATGTACCCGATCACAAGAAGAACCTGGTGTACTTTTTGGTAATGGAAGTCAAAGGTTTCAGGTTGGCATTCATCGATGGAAAGGTATGTGTTTGAAAATAGAATTTTCAAAGATGCTTTACTGATGGGTTCAGGGTTGGCAATTTGTATCAAGTTATAGGATGGTCCATTGGGGACCATGTCAATTGACACACCTCATCTATAGCATCGGAGGTCTATTATGGGGCCCTACCTGATGTGAGTAAGATGGTGACTGGGATGCTTGAATTCAAGAGGAGCATGAAGGTACATGTTTGAGATGTACCAAAGGAAATTCTTACAAGGGGACCATTCCCCTCATGTAGCAGGTCCACAGGCTTGGAACAACCTGAGGGGTTTGAGATTCACCAGGAATGTCATGTATGCAGGTGGAAGAAAAGCCCTCTATGGCTTGAAGCAAAACACCCCGAGCATAGTATGAGAGTTTTGATAGTTGTCTGAAGAAGATGAGATTCACTAGGAGTGAAACTGATCCAAATCATTTCTTGAAGGTTGTGGATGATAGACCTCTCATACTGGCACCTTCTAAGGACGACCTATTTCTGACAGGTGCAGACCCTCTCAGAGGTAAGAGGGAGTTGGATTCTAGATGTGGAATGATAAACTACAAGCCCGTGACTACCTCAAGGATCTTAACTTTCAGAAGTTATATGGTAGTGATGCTGGACCTGATTTGGGAAATGCCTCTGAGTTTCATAAACTCATTCACGTTGATGTTCTTGGTGAACTTCTATCTGGAGATATGTTTTGCAGTTAGCATGATGAGCTCATATATGGTTGAGTCTCACTAGATTGGTGCCAAGGATCTTATCAGAAATCTTCAGGGCACAATCTCTCATGGATTGAGGTACAATGCTGGAAATGTGAAGCTACATGATTATTTTAATGCTAACTAGGCAGTCAGTGTGGAGGATCGCAAGAGAACTTATGAGTGCTGGTTCTCTTTGGGTTCTGTTTTGATATCTAGGATGAGTAGGAAGCAAAAGTCGATTGCTATAAGCACCATTGAGACTGAATACATAGCGACGAGTATCATCTTGTGTGAAGCTGCTTGGTTGTGAAATCTCTCAAGTGAGCTATTTTGTACACATGATGGATACCACCGTGATCTTTAGTGTCAACCAGGGAGGGATTCGATCGTTGAGGAATCCCATATATTATGATTGCTCTAGCAGATAGACATAAGATACTACCTTATCAGGGATATGATAAGTCCCTGAGCGAGGAGGCTCCATTGCATTGAGACTAATGTACAGGTTGCAAACATTCTGTCTAAGCCCTGGGGAAAGGTCAAATCTGTTAATTTCCTGAACGACTTAGAGTCATTGAGAGACCTTCTTATAAGGGTCATGCATGTTACATCCATTGAGCTTTGGAGGGGGGTTGGGGTTCTTACTGGAGCAATGCATGACCATAAGGTGACTCACCCTCCCCTAATGGTGCACTGTGTATAGGGTGAATGGCTCAACCTTCCTCTGTGATACCTCGAGGCAACTTTGTGATAGGATGATTAGTTCTCCTATCGAGGCATCCTACCCATGCAGTCTAGGACTCATGGGAAGTATCTCTCTTATGATTAATGTGTATTGAAATGAGGTTAGGGACCATAGTAGTACTATCGATGGACACATCTTTGTATCTACCATAATCCTTATGCTAGGATTACCTCCACTGATCTGGGATCTGTATGAGTGATTTGAGACACTCTCTTGTGACATTGATCTGGGATCAGTATGAGTGACTTGAGACACTCTCTTGTGACATTGATCTGGGATCATTATGAGTGGTTTGAGACACTCTCTTGTGATATTGATCTAGGATCAGTATGAGTGTTTTGAGACACTCTCTTGTGACATTGATCTGGGATCAATGAAATTGATCTAGGATCAATATGAGTGGTTTGAGACACTCTCTTGTGATATTGATCTAGGATCAGTATGAGTGGTTTGAGACGCTCTCTTGTGATATTGATCTGGGATCAATAAAACTGACTTCAGGATAATAGAGAATGGTATGAGACATTCTCGATCAATTCTTCTTCTTCAAGGTTTAGCAGAGCAGGGCTCAGTAGAGCAGAGCTCAACATAGCATAGCAGAGTAGAGAAGAGATCAACAGAGCAGAGTAGTGCAGGGCACTGATGGCAGAGATAATACAGTCAGACATATGGATCAACGAATGGAGTTCTCCCTAGTTGAGAGGGAGTGTTAAAATTGGAAACTAGGGCCAAACTCCATGTGGGTCATCTTATTAATGATAGCTAGTATTTTTCTTGGATCCCTCTAATCGAGAGGTGTAGGATTGATCTAAAGATCATCTGATTCTGATAAGTATTCATGGAGATATGAATTTATTTGTGTTATGGGACAATTCATCAAGGTCAGCCAACAACAAAAGAAACCCCACATGTGCTCAACGTTTTAGTATAAATAGAGGTGCCTTGAAAGTCATTTGGACACACTCACTTGGGATCTCTTCCTCTCTACTTGTCTTTGGGTTTTGGTATGAGGAGAGATCCTAAGGGATAATGCTGCCCTAATGGAGAAAGGTTCTAGGCTATCTAGAGGGAGTGCCCTAGGTTCTACACTGCCCTAATGAGGAAGCCCTAATAAATCTTAATGAAGTCATGGAGGAGACTAATATATCGCAACAAGGAGAAGTTATAAAATGTCCTCAACTCTAGTCTAGAAGAGACCTAAGCTGCTGTCCTAAAGAAGAGACCTAGACCTAGCCGCAGTCATGATAAAAGCCCTATTTGCAGGTGGAAATGAGATTCAACCGCAGATGGAGGAGAGCTCTAGCAGTAGTTAAGGTAGAGGTCTGGCTATAGTTAAAGAAGGCCTAAAACCGCAGTTAAAGGAGGCCTAAATCCGTAGTTAGAGGAGGCCTAAGTTCGCAATAAAGAGAGGCTAGATTCATAGCAATTGAGGAGACCTATACGTAGCTAGAAAAGGATACCTAGCGATGTAAGAAGGACCCTATGTGTGCTATAGATGACAACATGGAAATCTATGTGTGTTGTAGGTGTTATAGTGGGACAACAGTATAGCTATACATGATGCAATACATGGACATCAAGTACATGAAATAATACATGGATAGCTAGTGCATGGAGCAGCAAGGTACATCATGTCTAGATGGGACAGCTAGTACATGGAGCAACAAGGTACAACATGTCCACATGGGATAGCTAGTACATGGAGCAGCAAGGTACATCATGTCTAGATGGGATAGCTAGTGTATGGAGAAGCAAGGTACAACATGTCTAGATGGGACAACTGGTACATGGAGCAGCAAGGTATAACATTTCTAAATGGGACAACTAATACATGGAGTAGCAAGGTACAACATGTCTAGATGGGACATCTAGTACATGGAGCATCAAGGTACATCATGTCTAAATGGGAAAGCTAGTACATGGTGTAATAAAGTGCAGCAATGGTACATGGGACAATAATGGCAGCATAAGGTCCAACAATGTGATGATGTGTACAACATGGTCATGAGGTCCAATAATGTGATGATGGGTGCAACATGGTGCAGCAGGGTGAGGTGCAACATGATGACGAGATGCAACACAATGACAGGTGACAGAGTCACCTTGGAGAATCAGTCGAAGCAGCATGTCTTCAACTGATCTCATGTAGAGATGATCTATTCTCTTATCTAGAAAGTCTAAGTGTTGACTTATGTTGTAATGTACTATCTCTCTCTCTCTCTCTCTCTGCTGAACTATTGAAGAACATATAAGAAGAATTGATCAAGGGTTTCCCCACATTGGGGTTTGTCCTTGGCTAGCGCCACATCTTGTGTCCTCTTGTCTTGGCTTGTCTTTTGCTATTTATGTTTATGTTCTATCTACAACTTACTTTAATGCTGATGTGATTGCTAATCTGGAAAAGATATTGAGCTAACTATGAAAATTGAAATAAATTGCTCTAAACATAGAACATACCTAAAATTAACACCGACGAAGCTAGAGCAGTCATTATAGCTTGACCTTCAGACTAGGCATACCATTACAGATAACATGTAAAGGAATTTGGTCATTGCACATGTCACATTGCATGGATAGATGAGAAGACCACCTTCGTTTCCTTGTGGCCCACCAGTTGCATTACATGATGATTCATATCTCAAGAGTCTAGAGCGTGATGATTCATATCTCGAGAGTCTAGGGTGTGATGAGATTTTGTCATATGTGTGCACGTGTTGTGATACCATATGTGACACTTGGAGGGTGCAAGACCTACATGACACAAACTAGGTACATATATACAATTTTTTGACTCTTATTGTCAAATATACATTATTTATATTAATAAGTTCATATCAGATCACATTTATATTACTAAGTTCATGATAACATAAATGTACAACCCAACTACACATATGAGCTTCTGAAGTCTTCTGAGGGGGCAGTTGACCAACTAGAGAAACGTCCTCTAGTATATGTTTCCATGGCTCAGTCTCCTCCACCTCCACCTCATAACACTCATGTGGAGGAGAGTCACTATGTATATCCACATGGACCGATTGTTGAGGTAAATTTTTTTATTCCTAAGATTTGAACATTTTTTTTAAGCTACATTTATGCATGTTAATTAATTCATAGACTAACTATAATTTGTCTTTGCCATTGTGTACACAAGCCCAGATGCAGAGTGGTTTCGATTCCACAGTTATGTGGATGCATGACTGGGATGTTGGGTATGGAGGCATTGAGCCACAGGCAAGGGAGAACCAAACCTAGATTAACCATACCTGCATCCCACTTGACTTCCATTTGCACTCGACCAGTCACAGGTAGGTGGCTGATTAAATACATAGTTCAAAATCATTTGTTTCCAGATTGTTTATTTTGTACAAATAATGTTCTAATTAATTTGAATTTGAATGTGCTATATTACAATACCGAATTATGGATGCTCATTCTATGCAACAGAACACACATAAGAGTTCTAGAAGTGATACTTTCTAGAGTGGATCATAGATAGTTTGTATATTTTCAGGCCCATTTCATAGGGCACATTCACATGTGATGTACATACTTTGTATATTTCCATACATGGATAGTTTATGGATGCATGAACATTATTTCAGTTTATGGATGTTTATTATTTTAGTTTTTGGATGTTCATGTATGTTATCTCAAAATCAGACCCTGATAGGCTGTTGTGATTAGGTAGACCTTAAGTAACTATTTCAAACCTACTTTAGGCCGAGGCTTAGCCTCCTCAACCTGAGAGGGCTCTCTCAAAGGATTAATGATGTTGATCATGAATAATATGGCTAACTCTATGAAACAAAATGAAAAAGTATAAGAGGTTGAAATACAATTAGAAAGTATCCATTGGGCTTATGGAGTCAGATATGCTTCAATATTGACAGTAAAGTTAGCTTTGCATAGAAGTCAGGGCATTCAAAATCCAACATATGTAGAACACACCAAACACATAGAGGACCAACACAGTTTAGAAATGTATGCAGGAAATTAGAGCACTGTTAGTGATTTCTAAGTGATCACACATTCATAACACTGTAGATAATAGGAAAAAGACAACACAAGATATTTAGAACATCGAATTCCTTTTGATTCCTGAGAAGAAAGGCCAATTTTTTATTACTAGAAAACAGAGTCTTTACACAAAGCACAATATCAGAGCTTTTCTCAATAATTTTCCAACCCTTTGTACCTCGGATGTTCTACTATATATAGAGCTCTCTACACAACTGAGGTTCCTCCTCCAGCATGAGGGGAACTCGGATTCATCTTATTATGACACCTATTAACACTTTAAACTAACTATTAAATGCAACTAATTGCCAACTGGAAGTTCTAGAGACCTAAGACAATTAGGATTTTAACTCCACATCACGTTGGTGATAGTATTTATTACAATCAAAACTCGTTTCTGACAAGAGGTCTCCTTCAATCTAGCTTTGGTGGATGTTTGAAGCTCCTTGCTGGCCCTTAATGCCTTATCCCTTTACTGCTGCTAGGAAGTAGGAAACTGCCCCCGTTTTTCTGCTTTTGGTTTCCTCAAGGATATTCGAAACCAACTAACCATGTTGTTCTTCTTTAATTACCCAAAAATATATTGGAGTGCCACGTTCTTCATGTGCTGTAAACATTTCCCATATACCTGTGTGAAAACAAAACCTCTTCGAAGCTGTTTGAAATGTCATGGACAATATTAGCGGTGATCATTTGTATAACAAAAAGCTTAGAGTTCATATGTCTTTCCTCCGCTTGTTTTGCCCTTGCTAGTTGCTTGCACATTGTTATTGATCCTTTTCTGAAATTCCTTTTCAAAAAATTTCCCCTCGGTCACTCAAAATTGGTCCACTGAGTTTAATTATGCAGCTATAGCAGTTTCGTAGCGCGCTACGAAACTACTGTGCGTTAGGCATCATCTTCAGCAGTTTCATAGCGTGCTACGAAACTGCTGTGTAATCACAAAAACATAGTTTTAAGCCAAAATTTAACTGTCTTGAGCCTCTTTATATTGAAATGTCCTTTTCAACTGCCCTGAAGTTATTCAAAACTGAACACGGTAAATCATTAAAAATTGGGACTTAACCTTACCTGCTATGTGATTTTCCTTAGCTAAGGAAATCTTTCCCGCTGGCTTAGCTGGATCTTCAAATCCTCAATTTGCCTTTTCATGACTCTGATCCCAACTCTCAGTTTCGTATTAACTTTTCTGATGAATACTGCATCCTTTATTGCAAGAACTGTCCAGGTACATTACAGTCAACCACCTCGAGTATTGAAATTGTTTTGTCTTCCCACAGGGCCTCCATTTTATTAAAATGAGCTTCCTTGATTGCATGTTTCCTTGAGGCTTTCTTCAATCTAGCAATTTCAAGATTTTCTAACCTCAACTTCTCTTTCAATTCTTCAACGCTATATTCCTCCTGAGGGATAACTGTCTTATTTCTATCTTCTTTATGCAGCTGTGGTGATGTTTCTAATGAAGTCACAGTTCTTTCATGAGTTTTTTCGATCTCCTCTATTTCACCTGTTTCTGGCAGCATCTCTTGTACCTGTTTGAAATACCTCATTACAGGTCTTCTTGGCTTAAAGACAAATTTAGCAACCTGATCATCAAACTTGAGCTTTTTCGAGGCTTTGATCTTTTTAGTCTTGTCTTTACATGACTCTATCAAATCTGCTTGAACCAGGGGAGATTCTTCAATATCAATAGCTTGCAGTAAGTCATTCAAGTTTCCCTTGGAAACTGTGCTTTCCTTAGTAACCACCTTCTTGCCTTTTTCCTTAGCTTATTGACTTCTAGTCATTCTTCTCTGGACTACTTCACCTGTAGATGATTCATGTCTACCTTCTTTGATCTGAGTTTTCTCTTTTAGGGACTGCTGAGGTGTGTCTTGGATAACCATTGATCTGGCGGGCTCCTTTACTTGTTTCCTAGCCTTCAATTTTGTGAATCTCTTGGATCTATTTCTGCACAGTGACCAGTTATTGGTGGAGATTTTTTCACAGCCTGGGGACTGAGACCAGTTTCGTTTTTAAAGCCAGACATAAACATGAACATAGGCCAGTCCCTATTTACTCTTTGGAGTTCATGCAGAATGATTAACTTGACTAAGCCGTGGTGAAACAATGAGGTCTCACAGGCTTCTTTCTTTAGCTTCACCTTGTCACACATTTTTCTTAGGCTACGAAATAAGTAGAAAGGTAAATCAAGAGATACGTTTCCTGTGAAATGCAGCAGAAGCTTGAAGTGATATGAATACACCTTATGATGCCTCCCTTCGCAAGTAAAGTACCTTTGTATGCAGGTAAGTAAATTGGCATATGAGTCCTTGACGAAATTTTTGGGCACATACTTGTTTAAATCTGAATCAATGAACCTGGCTTCAAAAATTCTTTGCAGGGGGTCATATCAAATTTGAAATTTTTAAACCATCTTTCTTTTCCCCTTGGAATCTCTATGACTATGGATATTACCTCTAGTGAGATTTGTAATTCAAGCACCCCTACTTTTGAATTCAGTCCTGTGAAATTCAAGGAAAATTCCTTGGTGATTTATGCATGACCTCCTTGAAGTTTCTCGCAAAAATTCCAACAACCAACCTGCTTGAATGCACGTTCAACTTCTCCATTTTCCAAGATAATATCTAAACCTTCAGGTTCGGTCCTCAAACACCTGCCTGACCTGTGCTCCTTTCTTTCTGTAGACCCCTCCATGAGACTCCAACGTAATGAAAATTTGAAAGACCAGCACTATCTCAACCTTCGATCACTGCCTCGCTTGATAGTTGCGTCGCTTGAATACTGCCTCGCTTGATGTTCAAGGAATTTCAAATTGAACGTTTGCCGATTTGTTCCTCATGCAATGAATGCAATCATAATTATGATTGTGAATACTTGGCTCTTCTTGAAACTTGCAACCCGAGCGTAGCAAGGTACCTAATGACTGTAATGATGAGGATAAGCAGTTGGACATGATAGGCGAAGTGTGTAAGCTAACAGCTAATGATGCAAACATAATGGATTTTGATAGATATGACAGCTGAGAAAGATTTACTACGGATCCACACGAATCCCCAATTTCGTAGCGTAGCCAGTGTAAAATCTAGGTTATGCGCTACGAAAACACCTAAAGTGTTTCGTAAGACATAAGAACCTTTAAAACAAACTTGATACAGGGAATCTATGTAAGTTGTCAAACCAGTGGTGAATGAGAACGGACTATTGACCTTTATTTAACCATACTACCAAGACTCCTAAGATTTTAGACACTAAATTAAACATGGAAGCACTGAACTCGGACTAACACCTAACCTTCACAATCAAACTGATGTGAACAATTTAGAAATTACTTCTTAAGTGATAACAATGTACAATGTAGTTTGTATATATTTTCATTTGGACAATTTATTATCATACGTAACTAACAAGATAAAAATTTTGACTTCTCAGGAAATAAATTAAGAAAATAAGTACAATCTTAGACTATGATGCAAGTCACTTTAATACCTAAAATGAACTAAAATTATATGTTCATGGTTTAATTAAAAAACACAAATAGGATTGAAATAAGTTTTAAATTCAATTTTAAAATATATCTTCAACAAGTAATGTTCAACAAGTAAGTTTTATTAAATTTTATTTCCTTTGAGGTCATCTACATGAGCTTAGTCATAACATGATATAAATCATATATATTGACATTTAATATACTAAAAAAAATTAACGATATGTTTTTAAATAATTTTATGAACTTTCCTAAATTTACATGGATATCCAAATATTTCAATCAATTCTTTAACTTAAAACCTTCAATTAAGAACATTCAAGAAGTAAAATTGATCAAAATAACAATTTTGATTTCTAGTTTCATAGACTAAGGAAATAAGTACTTGAAAATACTATGATGCAAACCACTTTGATACTTAAAATGAACTAAAATATAATCATGTGTACATCAATTTAATATTGAACTTGTAAAAATGTCTTTTAGTGCAATCATTGTATATTAATTTAAACAATTAGTGATATGCTTCCATAATTTTATGCACATTCCTAAATTTACTTTCCTATCCAAGTATTTTAATCAATTCCTTATCTTAAGACCTTCAATTAAGAACATTAAAGAAGTCAAATTTTACAAAATAACAATTTTGAATTTTGGTTTCATAGACTAAGGAAATAAGTACAATATTACTATGATGCAAGTCACTTTGATACTTAAAATTTACTAAAATATATCATGTACATCAATTTAATATTGAATTTGTAGAAAACGTCTTTTAGAGTAGTCAATGTATGTTAATTTAAACAATTAATGATATGTTTCTATAATTTTATTCACTTTTCTAAATTTAATTGACTATCCAAGTATTTCAATCATTTCCTTATCTTAAGACCTTCAATTAAGGACATTCAAGAAGTAAAATTTTACAAAATATAATTTTTAGTTGTCATATTGGCTTGTAGAAAGTGTCTTTTAGTGCACAATCAATGTATGTTAAATTACAATGATTTTAAAAGATGTCAAGTTGAAAACTACAAATATGCTTTATTAAATTTTATTTCTTTTGAGCTTATCTAAAAGTGCACTTTTTATAATCCAATATGAAGCATGTGTGTAACTCTTTCCATGTTTTGGTAATAAGCCCATGTGAGATATCCCGGCTGACGATGGCTATGTAATCGAGGACTTTTGTCCCTCTAGGTTCCAGGTTTAAATCATCCTAGGGCATGTACTACCTACGTACAAAATAAATAAAAAAAACCTTTTCATGTTTTATATCAAACTGACACATGACATTTATTAATAATGTAAAAATATTTCAATGTTGTTCATAATCTATATAGTTGAATTTCCATTTTAAGTAAAATAATATTATATCAACTTGGTTGTTACACACTGAAATGGATTTTCCAGAAACCAAATGTATGCCATGTACATAGATATATAAAATTTCTTGCATGCTCATCATTAATACAATACATGAAACTAAAAAAAATTAATATAAAATGTTTTAATTAAATCTAAATCTAAATCCCTATTGATTCTAAAATTTAATAAAATTTTAGATCTATGGGTTCAATAAGGATCGTATCCCTAAAAGTAAAACCGCCTTGAAATTTGGTGTACTTTAGAAACATAAGCACCTCAAGGAAAATAAAGCTTATATAACATATATGTATGTACACCATTATGAATCCATCTTAAACTAGAGGGAAACATTTCTCTATTCAAAATCACAAAATTACAAGAGTATTCAATTGTCACATTTATAAATTACAAAATTTATACATTTGATATTTCTTGTATTAGATCATGTTACACTTGGCTACTATAGACTCGTCTTTAGGGCTTTCCATTTTCATCATCTACTCATCTGGCCAATGGCACATAGGGATGCAAGTCTCTGTAATACATTCATGGTATGATTCTATCATCTTTCATCTCCTTGGTTCACCTTTCTTTGTTTTGATTTCTATGAGATGATCTGAGCCGCCATGACTAGATGACTACATTGACAAGATAAATATTCAGACATAAAATCTCTATAAATGATGTGACCCATCACAATCATGTCACCAATTTGGTATGTTAATTGTCCATCTTCATATGGTCTCGCCAACCTACTTTTCACTTGTGTGCATTGCATCAAATAATAGGCCATGTTCTCTTTGTTTCCTAAGGGGTAGTGACAACAAAAGATCACCTACAACCAAAATACAAAATTTGTATTAGCTAAATACGTTCAAGATTTCAATTTATAGATGAAAATATTAATGATAGATGAGATACATACTTCCCCCTGCAAGATCAAAGATTCGATCATGATCAAGTGAAACGATGACCTCTTCATTGTGCATCTCTTGCCACGTCAAAATTGGATGAGGTCCCTTTGGATTAAGAGGGACATATTTCCATCATTTCATGTACCTACGGTTTTCACAATGATCAAGTCTAGATCCATCAACACCAATGCAAAACTCACAAAAAACATGAGTTTTCTTGTCTTGATGGAAATATTCCCCCCGTGTATTTGCTTTGCATTGAGTGTAAGTCCCTTGTTTCTTCTACAATATTATAATACCAAGGAATGGACCTATTCACATTGCCAAGTTTAACATTCTAGAACTTATGCATAGGCCGAATAGATTCACAACCTTCATGTTCTAAATGGGATCTACACCAGTTAGCCACCTCTAGTGATGATTTGAGTCAATTTTCATCATGACTCATTTGGCACCTCCTAAGTGCTTGCTTCACCAAAACACCTACACCACCATGCTCACCATTTCCATGTCCCATTTCAAAGTAGCTCCAAGTATGTTGAATGTTTATTTTCTTGTGTAGTTGACTCAACCAATAAATTCTGCGTGATGACTTGAACTTCCCTACACAACCATTTGACCATATCCAATTCTTTCTGAATGATATGCCATTTTTTTGAATGATTCATAAATTAGGTTAAAGAAATGTTGCATGAACAATGTGTCATGCTCATGATCATCACTGATGTAAAAGTGATACCCCTTAATCACATCAATAACTCGTAATTTCTATCCCGACCATCAAGATTCAATTGTGCATGTTTGTACACAACATGTATGAATATAGACACTTGGTTTGAGTGATATACTCACTCTAGATCTCTGTCTAAGGAGAAAATGTGTAATTCTCAGCAAAGTACACCATTGATAAGATTCTACCTGGCTGAAATACTTCGAGAGAATGCTTACTCAGATGCTTGCCACCTAGACTTGTGTGGGCATTTGATATATTTATAGATTTGGTTTTGAAACACCCCCATGAATTGTGAAATAGGAATCTCATCCTCAACATAGTTGATCCTCTTAGGCACTATAGTTGAAGAACCTAGTTGATTTCCCACGACATGCTCATAATACTTCCATGTGATGGTGACATATGGCATCCTAGACTGGTTGGGATCAATAAGAAATTTTCTATGGAACAATATCAAGTCACCACATTTAGTGCATATTCTCACACCTATACATATTTTTTTGTAAAACAACTCTTCTGGCTCCCTTATGCACAATATTGATGAAACAAAATCAGGCACTATAGGAGGAGGAGGGTCCTCGTGACAGTTCTTCTTGTAAAATTCCTGGAAAGTGTCATAATGAAGATGAAATTCGACATGATATCGGAAACAACATGTGTTACAGATTGTATTAGGCCTAATAAACCACAATTTCAATTTCTGAAACATCCTTATGGATATCTTCACATGGTGATTGCTTTTCTAAAATTCCTTAAAAAATGTAACTTCTATCATTTATACAATGTGTTTAGCATGTTCCACATACTCACCTTTAGCTATGCGATGTCACACGACATGCTTTCTATATGGAATAGCATGGGAATGACTCTCCCAAAACTCTACCACAAGTGCTTTGATTCCTTCTATAAGCATGTCTTGGTAAGGTTTCCTAGTGATAAGAGCCAAACAAGTAGATTCATCATTTTAATTTACTCGAACACTAAATTTGGTATGCTTGTGCAATGTTTTTCTTGATCCATGGAGAAAATTTGACATTGTTGCCAACTTTTGTTGCCTTGATGTACTTGGTGCAACACTAGCAGTTTTAATTACCCTGTGTGCAAATTGAACATAAAGTTTTTTATTTTATTTTCCAAACATAGTGAATGCCTTTGATATATTTTCAGTGACATTCATATGAGTCTTCTTTATTTTATCATATTGGACACCCAAAAGCTTTGTGGCATGTTTTAGTTTCTTATGTTTGATAAACCCATGTAGTATCTGAGCTTGTGCAACAACTGAACATTTCTCAAAATATTGTCAAATGATGTTATTGACATGGTCTATAATAGTGTGAGTAGGGAAAGCTCCCTAAGGTCCTCTATTTTTTTTGCATCCAAATTTTCTGCAAACATTCCACCCCTTTCCAAACCATTGCAACTCCTTGTTATCCTGTCAACTTGAGACAAAACATTTCGTTCTTCTGGTGGTTGACTAACTTGATAGGAAAAATATTCTTCCTCTAGTGGTTGATTAGCTTGATATGGCACATATTGTTCCTCTAGTGACAGTTGATCAAATTTATAGGGAATATGTTCCCCTAGTGGGTGATTAGGTCCATAGGGCACATGTTCCTCTATTGGTTGATCAGGTTCATAGGGAACATCTTGATCATCACTTGGTTGATCATCTTGATACATGGTCTATAATAGTGCGAGTAGGGAAAGCTACCTAAGGTCCTCTATTGTTTTTGCATCCAAATTTTCTGCAAACATTCCACCCCTTTCCAAACCATTGCAACTCCTTGTTATCTTGTCAACTTGAGATGAAACATTTCGTTCTTCTGGTGGTTGATCAACTTGATAGGAAAAATATTCTTCCTCTAGTGGTTGATTAGCTTGATATGGCACATATTGTTCCTCTAGTGACAGTTGATCAAATTTATAGGGAATATGTTCCCCTAGTGGGTGATTAGGTCCATAGGGCACATGTTCCTCTATTGGTTGATCAAGTTCATAGGGAACATCTTGATCATCACCTGGTTTATCATTTTCATACATGGTCTATAATAGTGCGAGTAGGGAAAGCTCCCTAAGGTCCTCTATTGTTTTTGCATCCAAATTTTCTGCAAACATTCCACCCCTTTCCAAACCATTGCAACTCCTTGTTATCTTGTCAACTTGAAATGAAACATTTCGTTCTTCTGGTGGTTGATCAACTTGATAGGAAAAATATTCTTCCTCTAGTGGTTGATTAGCTTGATATGGCACATATTGTTCCTCTAGTGACAATTGATCAAATTTATAGGGAATATGTTCTCCTAGTGGGTGATTAGGTCCATAGGGCACATGTTCCTCTATTGGTTGATTAGGTTCATAGGGAACATCTTGATCATCACCTGGTTGATCATCTTGATGGGAAAAATATTCTCCCTCATGTGATTGCTCAATTTCGATCCCTGCATAGTGGAATACAAAATATACTTGTAATTCAAGAGAATCATCATCATAAGACAAGTGAATAGTAAATGTACACATATTTATTGAAGAAATCACCATAGGTGGAAAGTCATGATATGATTTGATAGTAGGTAGTTAGGTAGCAGAAGTTGACATGGATGAAGGGTTTTAAGTTGAAACATGAAAAGAAAAGGGTTTCAAACTCAGGGAAATATGGGTTGAAGAAGAGCGTACCAGTAAAAGTATCAGTCCCTATGTCAACAAAAAGGGTGATTTAGAATATGATTAAAGTTAAAATCATTCCTCCTCATTCAATACAAATCAATTTGGAAACCTTAGGGTTCTTATGTTTGATAAACCCTTGTAGTATCTGAGCTTGTGCAACAACTGAATGTTTCTCAAAATATTGTCAAATGATGTTATTGACATGGTCTATAATAGTGTGAATAGGGAAAGCTCCCTAAGGTCCTCTATTGTTTTTGCATCCAAATTTTCTGCAAACATTCCACCCCTTTCCAAACCATTGCAACTCCTTGTTATCCTGTCAACTTGAGATGAAACATTTCGTTCTTCTGGTGGTTGATCAACTTGATAGGAAAAATATTCTTCCTCTAGTGGTTGATTAGCTTGATATGGCACATATTGTTCCTCTAGTGACAGTTGATCAAATTTATAGGGAATATGTTCCCCTAGTGGGTGATTAGGTCCATAGGGCACATGTTCCTCTATTGGTTGATCAGGTTCATAGGGAACATCTTGATCATCACCTGGTTGATCATCTTGATGGGACAAATCTTCTCCCTCATGTGATTGCTCAATTTCGATCCCTGCATAGTGGAATACAAAATATACTTGTAATTCAAGAGAATCATCATCATAAGACAAGTGAATAGTAAATGTACACATATTTATTGAAGAAATCACCATAGGTGGAAAGTCATGATATGATTTGATAGTAGGCAGTTAGGTAGCAAAAGTTGACATGGATGAAGGGTTCTAAGTTGAAACATGAAAAGAAAAGGGTTTCAAACTCAGGGAAAGACCGGTTGAAGAAGAGCGTACCAGTAAAAGTATCAGTCCCTATGTCAACAAAAAGGGTGATTCAGAATATGATTAAAGTTAAAATCATTCCTCCTCATTCAATACAAATCAATTTGGAAACCCTAGGGTTCTAGTTACAAACCCTAGCGAAAATTTAAATGAAAAACAATTTGAAACTTCGAAGCTAGGTAGAGAAATTTGACATGGACCAAGGGTTCTAAGTTGAATCATGAAGAGAAAAGGGTTTTAAGCTCAGGGAAATATGGGTTGAAGAAGAGTGCATGTAATTACAAGTATTGGTCCTTGTGTCAACAAAAAGGGTGATTCAGAATATGATGAAAGGTAAAATCATTCGTCATGTATGAAAGGTAAAATAATTTTCATGATGATGTGAATTGTGTGTAGGAGGCACTTGAAGATGATATAATCCCTATGAAACATGTAACTAATGACAAATGTTCTATTATGAGAAAGAAATCAGTTAGCAAGAGAGAAAATAAATCAACAACACCTAAGACTCTTGCATTTGTAAGAACACCTAAACACATACATTTTCTTTAGGAATACCAAATGAATCACATACATAATATAAAGTGAAAAATAAATGGTTAATTTTCCCTTTAATTTTAATGCATGAAATGATCAACAAAAAATGTTTTGTGAGGTTTTTCATAAGAGAAAATTCCTAAAAAGACCTAAGGTCCTTCCTCTCAAGTAGGAACATGGCCTTGCGAATATTTTAGAATAGGGTACTAGGCCATGTCATAAATATCACTGGAGACACTTCCAACAACAAAAAAACCAAGGTATGGAGAGGGTTATAATGGCCAAACATACTAGGGCTACATCCTGAAAGAGATGGCAACGCTTCCAGTAGCCTAACCAAGATCACCTCAAGTCTAAGTGCTATCATACCTCAACCTATAGGAAACGATTACCTAAGATTTGGCCACTAAGTTATCCGTGTCCAGTGGGAATGGATGAATCTCAGCTTATGGTTATTTGTTTTAGACCCAAAACCCCTAGCACATGTTGGGAGACAACATGAAGGCTTGTGATAATCTGCCACCTAGGACTTACCCCATTCACAAGTTTCTTTCAATGTACCAGATTTGTCATTGGACAATGCAGGATTTTGAGCTCCCTAAAAGAAAACTTCCTATGTTTCAATATGAAAAACAACCATGTTGACTTATGTGCTATCTATTACCATGATCCTAACCTAAAATATAAATTATCTTGTGGCCCCTGTGGGGAATTTAATGTGTTCGAGTTAATGTTGTTTTTAAAAAGGCTTAGCTTCACTTAAGGCGTGCAACAAAATATAAGCTCAAATAAATTAGGTAAAAATATTCCAAAAAGAGGATACCATTTATACAAGGTTTAAGTGAGCTTAGTGTGTGGGGTGAATGTGTGTGCAAGTGAAATTGTAAGCATATAAAGTGTGATTTGATGTGGATATGCGGTGAATACATTTACAATTCCCTTAATGTCTATGATGTTTGTTCCTTGCAACAAAATATATGATGTGTGGATGGTGGGTCACTTACTTCTTTCCTAATTTTACTATGTGAGCATATGTTTGTGTGCAAAGTAAAATATAAGAAATCACTCGATTTGTAATGGTTAGTAAAGAAAATTAGATGGTGTATGCAAGGTGAATCTAGTGCACATACAAAGTGTTTGGATTTCAAGTATGTGGATATGTGGTTCATGATCCTTTAATACAACTCCCTTAATTACACTATGTGATGTTTGATCTTTGCACAAAAAAAATGATGTGTGGATGATGGAATGCTTACTTATTTCCTAATTACACTATGTGAGCATACATTTGTGTGCAAAATTTCAAAGTAAAATATAAACAATTACTCTAATTTTAATGGTTAGTAAAACAAATTGGTTAGTAGTGATGGAGTGTGCAAGGTGAATTTAGTGCACATACAAAATGTTTGAATTGCAAGTATGTGGATATGTGGTTCAAAATCCTTTAATACAATTCCCTTAATTACACTATGTGATGCTTGTTCCTTGCAACAAATGAAAACATGTGTGGATAATGTGCCAATTACTTTTCCAAATTATGCTATATGTGAGCATAATATAGGGAGATGAAAAATTAGTGCTTTAGGAAACATTATATTTCCATTACGAACTAAATTGAATTACATAACTTGATTTAGTTAAATAATTGAAATTTGTTGCTTATGCATCAATCATGATTTAAATCCAATTGAGATGTCACAATTGAGAACACCCAATAGAGGAACCCCCATGTAAATGATAAGAAATTTTCAAACTAGTTGAAGGTATGCAATTTGTAAAATATTTTCACACTTAAAAATTTATGTTTTAGCGTTTTAAATACGCATCCTATGTTAAGCAATAAAAAATTAATTCATTTATATATAAATTTTTAATGATAAAAATTAAATTTATCTTTTATGTTAAATCATGAAGTTATGTTGACAAAACAAAAAAAAAATGGCTATATATAAATTTTAATGATATATTATAATTTAAGTGTTTAAAAATTGTCATTTGAAATATGTATTATATAGTTATAATGTGTGGTTAAATATATTTCTATAAACGATTAATAAAATGTACAATAAAATAGAAAATTGTTATATATATATATATAATATATAAAATTCAAAATTGTTAATTGGAATTGGTTTTCCATTTAATAATGTAAAAAAATAAAAAATAAATAAATTCATAATATATAATTTTTAATATATCTATTTCCATTTCTCCATTGACCAAGTGAAACATTTGACCTTTTTCAAAATTAGTTCTTCTTAGCAACAAATTTTTGTTTCTTCAAGAGACTATATAAATACTAAACTAAAAGTGATCTCTACAACAAAGATGATGTTATATTTTTTTTCATACATCTCATGCACCAAACATTTGAATTAAAATCCAATGCCAACTAAAAGGGATTGTGAGAATAAAAGGAAATATAAAAATGATTTAAAAGAATAGGTGTTAAGAATAAAATTAGAGAAATTGGAGAGTAAATTGTCAATATATACATATTTTCCAAGTAATCTAGTCCCACAAGCAATAATGTCTCTTCACTCTACCCCGAACACATGTTTAAGAAATGAAAAAACTTAAAACCATTTGGACATAGGATTGAAAGGTTTGTGATAAAGGTGATATATTGTTAGATATGACCCCAAAATTTTACTAGTGAATCTAGGTTTGAAGCTTTGTTTGGTTTCACAACAAGTTACATTTACCAAGTGAATCATTTCAAAACCTTTTTCAAAATTAGTTCTTCTTAGCAATAATTTTCTATTTCTTCGAAAGACTATATTAATCACAAATTAAAAGTGAACCACACTAAACAAGAATGATATTATATTTTTGTTCATATATCTCATTTACCAAACATTACAATTATTTAAATCCAATATCAAGTAAAAGGGACTATAAGAAGAGAATGAACTAGATTTAAGTAATTAAAAAAGGATAGATGTTAGCAATAAAATTAGAATATTTGGAGAGTTTACTAAAGAAGCCAAAGAGAGTGGATAAAAAATGAGAAGAGGATGAAGATCTAACAAAGTTGACGAATAAGATATTGTATAATAATTTGCAAGGTTGTTGAACTAAAGACTAATAGAAATTAAGTTTAAATTCTTATATAGAAATCTAAATACATATTTCAAAGGGAATTATTACTTAGAAATTAATGATATGGCAAATATTTTGTTTATGATCATCATTTAGGATTCAAGGAACCATTAAATGTTATATATAATGATGAATATTATGAAGATTTAATGTTGTTATATATGTTTAACAAATAATGTCTTCTCAACATGCACATTGGAAGAGGGATATTCTTGCTCCTTCTAGATCTTGACACATTATCCTCTCTTTTAATTCCTACAAGGATATCAAACATTAATCAAACTGATGTTTATAGGTTTTGGAGCACCTATGTGACAACCATTTTGCTAATCCCTTTTGTAAATAAATTGCCATGAATTGTAATTCATTAAAATAATATATGGAAATTATGTTAGAATGGTTTTCTTTGGTTAAATCACATCCTTAGTTTTTATGGGTTATCCTAAACCATTACAATTCAAAGGTGGTTCATAATTTGCATGAATTCAAGTGGTTTCAGAAAATTCCAATAAACCATGGTTTCAAGTAGTTTTCAATAATTTGCATGGTTTCAAGTGGTTTTCAATAATTTTCATGGTTTCAAGTGGCTTTCTTTAGTTTTTGTTACATATCAATTTTTAACTACATCGCATTTCTTTAAATGATTATTTTATCTTAGTTTTATTATTTCATTCTCCATTTGTTTATGGTTTTCAATGATATTTCCAAATTCATACGATATGGAGCAAGTAATATGAGAAGTGAGACAATTTGAATTACCTGTATTTGCATGAATTTCTTGAATTGCATGATCTTCTTGTTCTCTCAATGTCCAATGTCTTTTTCTCATCCTTTCTCTATATTTTTCTTGCATTTCTTCTATTATTGGCAATTATTTTCCTTTTCTAGATCCAAATCTCCAATTTCCCATGTTTGTTGTGAATCCTTGTGTAATTTTTTTGCTTTGATATTTCTCTATGAATGAATGTTTGCTATTATTTTTCCACATTCAAATTTAGAATAATTTTTTTTTTTTGGGGGTTGACATGAGACGCTCGATCGAACTCTTAAGCCATAAAATTATATATAAATGACATTAATAAAAGTTAGTAAGCAGTTGGTGGTGGTTAGCTTTTCAATGGCTCGATCGAGCCACTGGTTAACCACCTATATGACTCGATTGATGGTTTCTTTAATGCTTGATCGAACCATTTGAATTTTGAATTTGAGCATTCGATCGAGCTCTTTTAAACATAATGCTTGAATTTGTTTTGGATAGTTTCAAAGGGGTTGAATAAAAAATCAATAACATAAAATATACAAAACGAAAAATTTTCAAAAAATACCATTATCTTTGTTTACGAGTCCTCTCCAAAAGAGTACTCTTGGTTTTTTAATTTAATATTTAAAGAGTTGAAAAAATCTTATGAAAACACATGTGTCTCCAAAATGAAATTGAAATATTACTTCGTGTAGATTTTTACTTGTAGATTCAACAACTTATGTGATATGCTAAAACATAAGGCAAGAATCTACTCTACTCATTAGTAGAAACAAAAAATTTATCGATGAAAATGTTAAGAAAAAAATGAAGGATTTGAATCACGTACAACACAATAATTTTATGGGGAAAGAAACTGCTTAAAACCCCGACCATCTATATTGCATTAACTAGAAGATCTGAGAAGAAAATAAAATGCTTGTTCAACCCTGAAAAATTCCTGCACAACTACAATCTATCTCTTTGCTTCACAACCATATCAAGCCAACACTCAGCTAAATCTGCTGCTTTCCAAGCCCCTACTTCCTTGCGTAATTCCTAAGAGAATTAGCCCATATTTAATTGGGAAATTCTCTCTCCATAACTGTGCAATCCATCCATAGGCCCTCAACTAATTGCATGCACCATTTGTACAACTCAGAAAATTATATAATTGATAGTACACTGTCCTTGAACTCTAATCTCAACTGGGTCTTCCTTAGAATTGACATGCATGAGTTATTTATGAGAGAGTATTCGGTTAATTAGTGGAGCAATGAAGCTACACTAGTCCTTCTCCCCACTACTTGACCTCCTACTAATTTCTCCAATAGTTTGAACTAGTTTAACAGACTTTAACTTAGTTAGACTGATTTAATTAATTACTACTCAAAATAACTCAACCTGGACCCCTAAAATATAGAAATCACTCTGTTAGCGCTCAAATCTACCTTAGGCTAAAATAAGGTAAAACTCAAGGCTACATCAAACCACGCTCAGCCTCGTAGCTAGCCCTAAGAGTACAGGAGAGGGCTCTCTCCGGGTCAATCTTGGCAAAAGGTAATCAATGAGGCTCGAGATGACTAAATTGGTAATTAATTTTAGGCTAGGTATGAAGTAAAAGGAGTTTGAAGTTGATTTTTTGGAGTTTTTGTTGAATTTAAGGGAAAAGTAATTTTGGGTGTGGGGATGAGACACAATTTTTGCAGAGGTCTGATTGGGGCAAGGAAGGCGATTGTCTTGATGCTTTAAAAGTGAAAGATATGGATAGATCAGACTGGTGAGGAGCTAAGGAGAGCAAGGATTTTTCAAGGATTCTCCTTAAACAGATGAAAACATGGAAAATCAAACAAACTTAAAGGCAGAGCATAGCAAATTATGGATTCTACCTTAACACTTAATTTGTTAAATTGCAGAAGATGAGAGAAGGAAAATGATACACATAACAACTTACAGATACTAAAAGAAGCACACCATCAACACATAAAGCCACATGAATCCCAAACAGTGTTGCAAAACCCTGGTCTTTCCTTTGCCAAAATTGCAGAGATACAATGTACAATATAGTCTAGGATTTTCCCAAAAGTCCAACCCTGAAAATGACTTAGAAAATACATACTATAGGCAAGCTAACCCATTCCCTTGCCTCTAGGGGTCGAGCTCATCATCCTAGAAGCTGTTTGAACTAATTCTAATCATGGAACTGAAATCTAGGCATCCAAAACAACTTGCCTCTAAAAGAAGGGAAACTGATCCATACATTAAATTTTTACTATTTTTTTAAATGGATCATCTAGAATAGGTAAATAAGTGTGAAAGTTACATCATATACAACAAATTACATCAAGCTGGGCCAAAAATCACATCAAGAGATGAAACTGGTCATAACTGGCTGAAATTCTGAGCTGGAAAGAGAAAATTTGATCAAAAATCTCTATGCGTCGCACGCCTTTGAGCCTGCTTTTGGGGCACTTCCCGACATCAAAATCAAGCTCACATTAGCTGGTTGGAAATCCCTGGATGTCTTCTATCCATCCCAAGTGGAATTTCCCAATTTGGAGCTCATTTTCCCCTTCAAAATGGCATTCTCCCAGAAGTGCTTCCTGCTGGTGCAAAAGGTGGCAAAAAAGGTGATTTTCATGGTGTTTTTGGCCATTTTGATCATCCAGAACTTGATGAAATGCCTTGGCCATACTAGAGCATGCATAACTTACCATGAAAAATCCAAAACTATAAATTTTTCCTCCAGCAAGTGTCCCAATCATAAGCGCACGCGTCGACGCGCTACGCATTGAGCTGAAAAACCTGTTTTGCAAGCCAAAAATTTCAAAATGACAAAAATTTCTCCGAAATTGCTCAAATTCGGAGAGAAGACCCTCCATTATGTATTATGTCTAGCCAATGAAGCCTGGGCCAAAATTTGGAGTGGATCAGGCTTTTTCCACCGTTTTAGTGCTCTGCTCAACCGTCTCTTTAGAATCTTCATTTTTGCTTTGCAGACATGCATACGAGCCCAATAATGAGTTTTCATATGACAAAGGATGTCTTTGTCTCTATTTGTCTTTGCCAACAATTTCTCCAGATGAGTGTTAACATGGATGAGCATAGACTCTCGATCAATCGGTGTCATATCACCAAGTCTCTTTTGGGCCAATTCTCGATCCTCACGGATTTGCCGCAGCTCATAAAGTGTATGTTCATCCTCTAGCTGTTTGTTACGCTGCTCCAGGTATTTTATCACCCACTTAGCCATTTGCAATTTCTTTCTCAGCGAGTCATTCTCAGCCTTTTGCTCCCGGATGATCTCCTTTAGCTCCGAGCTAGGAGAGCTCGCATCAACATCAATGATCATGAAATCCATGCCCCGGCCTCCTGAAGGACCCTCATCATGCATAGGCCTCTTGCCCTTGTCCTGGATCTGTACTTGTGCTGAAGAAGAAGGCGAGACCCCTTCCACATCATGTGGAGATAATACTCGCTCTGCCGATGGAGTCAACGAGACCCCTTCCACCCCGGGTGGAGATAGTATTCGTCGTGTAGATGCAAATAAGGCCCTGTGGCCTCGCTGGTATGTCACATATAATGGAGCACTTATATGCTCGGTCTCAAGAATGTATGGCTGGTGTGAAGGCTCTCCCTCATCATGAACTATCTCGGGAAGCGGCTGTGGCGCTGTGAAGAATTCACGGGAGATGAAATCCTCCCAAGTAATGCCCTGCTGTGTCAACTGATGTACCACTATGATTTTGATCAGCACGTAATGATATATACTTCTATGCTAATGTGCTGGGGTCTTCTTTTGTACTAAAACCACCATCCTCTCTATGTTGCGACACATGAAATATGGAATGTTCATCATACGCACCCTCGTGAAATGCATCAACAAACGAACATGGTACGCATAGAGACGCGAGAATCTGCCCTCGCAACTGAAATACCGAATGATGAGTTTCATCAATGGTGCAAACTCATCCTTCAGGAATCTGAAAGGAAAAACCATGCTCAGGTTTCTCATATGCCCAGGTTTGATGTATGGCTCATAGTAGAATCTGTCTAACTGCTGGCGTTTGTTCCATACCTCTCCTACATTTGGTATCCCGGTGGCCTGAGCAATAGTCTCTAGAGACAAAGTGAAATTTACTCCGGCGAGGTTTACACGACCATCATGTAAATGTAGAACAAATAAACGAACTAGTTCATGATGATGCTGGGTTTGTGAGATCATCTCACAGTATTGGAAACATGACCGACGCTGAAAACAATCCATTGCAAGCAGGCAAGCCTGTAATTGAGCCAAAGAAGTAGGCTCCTCCCTGACATGCTGACCACTTTTGCCACTTTTGTGAGGCCTTCGTGGCACATTACCCTCAGCTGCAGAATCACTGTCATACTCCTGATCACAAACTGAATCCATCTCTGACATGACTTTGAAAACAAGATGTCTAGAATATGTATGCTGATATATAAATTGCTCTGAATGAAACTGTGTGTGCAATTGAATGTAAACTGCTTTTTGCTCTAACAATGTTGTGACCAAGGGGAAAAACAAATGCACAAGGGAATATTAGGAAAGGGAAAACATTAGGGAATTAGGGACTTTGAAATGAAATGTAATTGGGTAAGGAAGGGAAAATGTATACATATGGAAACAGGACTTCAGGATTAGGGGGATATTTTATAGTTTTTAAGGAGTTGTCATAG
Organism: Pinus taeda; assembly: GCA_000404065.3. NCBI lineage: Eukaryota > Viridiplantae > Streptophyta > Pinopsida > Pinales > Pinaceae > Pinus > Pinus taeda. Next base: position 107,624 of record APFE030857072.1, read on the forward strand.
AGGTAAGGGATTAGGGGTTTAGGGATCATATGATAGAATTATGAGGGGATTAATGAGGAAGTTTGATGAGTTACTTTGGGAATGGGGGACAACGGGAAGTGAGGAAAAGAGTAGACCTTGGTGACAACACTGTTTTCAAACCCTAAGCAATGCTTCTTATTGCAAAAGGGAGGTTTTTCAAAGTCTTGTTTCAATGGGCATGATCCATGAACCCACCACATTCACCATAAAAAACTAAGCAAAAGCAATGGAGGCAAGCCTACTTGGAAAATTGATGTGAATATTGGGTGATTTGATGAGTTTTCAAACCAATTTCGGGCTCCCCACTGTGTGCGTCGCGCTCATCACCCAATGCGCCACGCGCTCCCTATGCGCCGCGCGCATGTAAATTTACACTGGCTAATGAAGCCCAGTGCGCCGCGCGCACCCAATGCGTCACGCGCCTTGCTGTATGGGTCGCGCGCCTCCTCAAGCTTGTCAATCTACCGTTCAAACGCGTCTTTTGCCCTCCACTTCACAAATTCAACTTTTGCCTTGAGAAATGGTGGAAATGAATGATCTTCCATGATTTATATGTGAAGAAAATATCTCACCAAATAAGATTTGATTTTAATAACCCACTTTCATAATGTTTGGCATTTTGGCACTTTCAGGATTAATAGACTTTTGCTTTTTGGTTACCCTTTTAAATATGGATGAAATAATGATTTTCTTTGATACTTTTTGCAGGGATAACTGTGATATGATTTGGCAAAGGAGACCAGGGCTGCGCCTGGACAATTCAAGAATTGAAATTTTTGAAAATTTATTACAAAAATGAAATGTCAACTTATCTTCAAAACATAGTTTTGAAGAGAAGTCGTAATCTTTCCGTATAACGATAAAAATCTTTGAGATAACAACCTATCGAGGACCTCCCTCTGGCCTGCTGGCTTTATTAGACTTTACAAAAACCAAATTGACTTAACCCTAGACCTAATGACCGAGAACACTTGTCATGACCTAGAAATTGAAACAGGGTTGCAAATGACTGTTTCAAGACTTTGATTTTTTATAAATGGACCTGAGCCAGCAGTGCCAAGCATGAGGGGAATGAGTAACACAAACCTTTCTGTCAGATTTATGGCATGCTCCTAATGAGTGAAAATGATCGAAACTGATGGGACACCTAAACATGAAGTGCAAAAAAGAGTTTTGATCTCTGATGGAGGGATAACCAGACCGACTCTAACATTGGCTCCAATGGGGATGGTATCTCCTCGGAGGTGCCAAGAAAAACAGATCTCTGTGAGAGATAGACAGTGCCTTCATCCTTTGGGATATGGAGTCATTATTTCAACACAAAACTTGGACAATGTGAGGGACTGCAAATTTGACTGAAAACTGAAGACAACTTTGACCAAAACTGACTCGATTTTTAACTAAAAGGACTAATACAACTGACTTGACAAAATTCAAACCAACTAACCTCCATCTCTAGAATTATAGCCTTCGCTGCGAGCCCCAGAGTGAAGATGAGAAATTAGTACACATGTGCAATAAAACATAAGTAAAACGATATATACAATGATGATGAAATGAGCAGAAAATACTCAGTAGTGGTATCGCTTTAGCAGCCAACCATTGATCGGCCCTCCAGGACAATCATATCCATTCATTTCTTTGAGAAGAAAAGCGTTCTGGCCACAATAAGTTGCAATTTTTTATGGACCCTTCCATAAGTTTTCAAATTTTTCGTGCTTTCCTTTGTCTTCATGTCAGGCATCCCACCTCAAAACTACCTCATCTAGCTGAAATGTGTCTGCTTTTGCCTTCCTGTCATAAATCTTTTTTATGCGCTCCTACAACTTGAAAGTATTTTGAAATACCTCCTCCCGTGTCTGTTGTATATGAATCATCTGAATAATCCTTCTCTGCATAGGATCTTCCTCACTACTGGCTTCCTGAAGAAATTTGGCCACCGAGACAGCAAGCGAAGTAGGAAAAGCCGTGTCTGTCCCGTACACCAACTCGAAAGGAGACATACCAATAGACTTTTTCGGACTCACCCTATCAGCCCACAGTGCATTCACTAATTTCTTATGCCAGCCCTTTTTATTAATTTCCAACAATTTCTTAATGATATTAACCAAACATTTATTCGATGACTCTGCCAATCCATTTCCCTGAGGATGGTATGCAGTTGAATGTCCCAAGCTGATATTGTACTCATAGCAAAACTCAACCATTCTTTTTGACTTGAATGCGGCTGCATTATCTGTGATTAGCTTACTAGGACACCCAAAACGTGACAAAATATTGGTTTCAAGAAAAGAGATAATTACCGCATCTGTGGCTTGTCGAGTAGGAATCGCTTCAATCCATTTTGTGAAGTAGTTCGTGGCTGTCAATATCCATCTATGTTGTCCTGACGATGCCGGATGGATTTCCCCGATGAAATCCAATCCCCACTGCTGAAAAGGTGCACTAACTTCAATTGGTTTGAGAGGCAAAGGCTGTAGTTTCTGTTTCCCTTCGAAAATTTGGCATTCGTGACAATTCTTAACAGCCTTATACACATCTGAAAACAGCGTAGGCCAATAATAACCTGCCCTTAGAATCTTATTCGCTGTGGTTTTCCAAAACAGATGGCCTCCGCAGTCTCCTCTATGAAAGTCTTCCACAACTCTTTTGGCTTCCTCCTCAACCAAACAATTCAATAACATTCCACCAAGGTCTTTCCAATACAATGCAGAATCTAGTATGCAGAATTTTGCAGCTTTCAATTTCAATGTTCTACTCTTATTTCTTGGCATTCCGGGAGGTGAAGATAAATTCTGAAGTACATATAAAATGTCAGCATACCAAGGGGAAGAAAGAAACATATCAGATACCTGAACTGATGAAATATCCTCATCTTCATCGGACATGGCAGCAATCAAATCTATATCTAGAACCTGCAGATTTGTTTCAACCATTAACTTGGTAAGTCCTTATCCTTTGATCAGTTTGGTTGGTTTAATCTCCACATCATACTCTAACAACGTAGCAATCCACTTACCTCGCCTTCCTTCTGGATCTGCATGTACCAAAATATCTTTAACTGCTGCGTTAGGAACATAAGCTATAATGTGGGAATGCAATATATACACACGGAAATCTTTCAAGGACTTTACAAGTGCAAGTGCTTGTTTCTCAATAATGTTGTATTTCAATGCTCCATCCCTTATAATTCGACTAAAAAAGGCAATGGGCTTCTCAACTCTGTCCATTTTCTGCATTAAAACAGCTGCCAAAGTGTGCTCAGAAGCAAACGAAAACAAAATAAAGTCCTGCGTGTAGTCCGAGTTGATTAAAATAGGAGCTGAAGAAAGAGCTATCTTCACTAAATTGAATGATTTCACCACCTCTTCTGTCCACTTTACCTGACTGTCCTTTTTCAGCATATTCGTGATTTCTCTAAGATGCTTAGGAAGATTTGGAATGAAATGACACAGAAAATTCATTTTACCATTAAAGGACTGCATTTCTTTCTTGTTCCGGGGCTATTCAATTTGTTGGATAGCTTCAACACGTGCAGGGTCAACACGGATGCCATCTTTCGATATGATGTGGCCAAGGAGCTTGCCCTCATCCATGGAAAAAAGACTCTTTTTCGGATTCAGCGAAATGCCATATTTTCTGCACTTTTGAAAAACAACTTTCAAATGATATAAATGTTCTTCATTAGAATTTGAAAACACAGTTAAATCATCAAGGTAAACAACCAAAAATACATCTTTCTCGTTGGCGAAAGCCATGTCCATTGCACGCTGAAAGGTTGCTCCTGCATTCTTTAAACCAAACGAAATTTTTGCATAATGAAACGTTCCCCACGGAGTGGTAAACACAGTTTTGTCACGATCATCTTCATGCACTACAATTTGATTATATCCTGAATAGCCGTCGAGTAGTGACATCCTTGATGCTCCAACTACTCGCTGCAATATGTGGTCCATTTTTGGCCACAGATAATTGTCTTTTAATGATACCTTATTCAAATTTTTGAAGTCAATACATAAACGGATCTCACTTGTTTTTTTTCTTACGGGCACCAAATTTCATATCCAATCTAAAAATCGAATAGGCACAATGATTCCTGACTTATACAATCTGTTTACCTCTTTTTCAATCGATGGTAGCAGCTTTGGATTGATTCTCCTCAACTTTTGACGAAAAGGCTTCTGATTTGATTTAATGGGGATAGTATGCTAAATGATATTAGTGTCATATGTTTTTAAATCTGAGTAATCCCATGCAAAAGAATCAGAAAATAAAGACAACAACTTCACATTCTCTGCCTTTACCTTTGGTGACAATGACTTTGATAATTTTATCATCTTGGGATTCTCAGCTGTCCCAATATTTACCTCTTCAACACCTTTTTCAGTTGGCCTCAATGTTGGTTTACGGGCTACATCATCTTGGTCAAAGAGTTCCTCCAAAGGAATCAATCCCTTAGGAATGATGTTATCTTTAAGTTGCAGTACTTCCATTTGATTTATTTGTATACCATCACTACCATCATCAAGTTCTGTATCTATGGAGGTGTCTTTGAACTTACCCTTATTTTGCAAAAAAAGATTAATCTCCTCTTCATCCTGAAAGACTTGCCAACATCGCTGATTGTCTGGAACAATGGGACGGTGTTTCACATGAATCTCGAACTTGTTGCTAGAATTCATCAGAATTTTTAAGTTGCTTGCTGCCTTAGCAAGTCCATCAGCAACGCCATTTTGTATGCGAGGCACACATGTTAAGGTATGATCAGAAAATAACTTCAGAATATCTAAGACTGCATTATGTAAGCTCTCATGCGAGGATGCTTGGCCTGAAACTCACCCTTAACTTGCTTTATCACCAACTTTGAATCACCATACACTGCAATCCTTTTCTCTTTCAGCTTTCTAAGAATTTTAAGGCCAGCAATTAGAGCCTCATATTCAGCTTCATTATTAGAACAGTCAAATGCTAGCTTGTAGGAACACACTTTCGCTTTGCTTGGAACCTTATCCGTAGCAGAAAATGGACTACGAATCCAAACACCAATTCCAGCACCATCACTACCTACTGCGCCATCAAAATCCATGGTCCAAAGACCATCTTCATCATCCTCTAAATGCTGAAATTGCACTAGCTCTGTTTTTCCTGTTTGCTGCCCATTGCCTTTAGCTGATTGCTCCACAGTAGTTTGCTTTTCTCTTCTTTCTCTTTGCAGAACTTCTCTAAAATTTTTAGTGATTTCTGGTATATCCTCCGCCTAAACTAATTGGCTATCAATATCATTTAAACTATCAACAAACATCACAAACAACTCTAAGTCGGTATGTACATAATTTACAGGATGATTGATTGGCTTTTCTTTGCTGGTTATCATGTATTTCATCTTCTGCTCTCGATATAACTTTCTCATTTGACCAAAGACTGGAATTTTTGCGTAAGAGAAATATAACTGTAGTGTACCTTTCAATTTTGCCCCCCAAGATCTTGAGAGGAGCATCCCAAATCGCGGAGGAATGTCTGCCACAACCACATCCATCAAGATGTTCTTCGCCGGAATTTGGTCTAAGCTAACAACCAAATCTTTGATGAGTCCGATACACCTCACACGACTGGAATCAAATGAATACAAATCATGATATTTCCTTGTAATGTCTAGTCCCAGCTTTTCCATGATCGCCTTTGGCATCAAATTGTGCGAGGCACCAGAATCGAACATGGCATTGTGCAATACATATTCATGCAACCTGAAACTGATATAAAAGGGAGGAACATCATTGTCAGGGGACTCACCGTCTAATGCAGGCCCAAATATCAATTCTGGATGATCATCTTCAACATTTACCGTGTCAAACACTGGATCAAAATTCAGAATTTTGGAGACTTGACCACGGTAGCTGCTGTTCTTCATGATTTTTGTCAAAGGAATAGATATTTTTAATTTGGAAATTTCGTTTTCCAAACTAAATTCTGAAAATTTTTCACTTCTTTGACCGAAACTTCCTTCTTATCCTTGATTATACTTGTTTGATTCACCTTTTTTGCTGATGATATTTTACTAGCTGTGGGATCAATTGTCTCTTTTCCTTTCTTCTGTGGTATGGGTGAATCTGTCTTCGGTGTTGTAGATTCTTTTCTTTTCTGAATTGGATTTATGGGCACATCTCGGTTTCTCAATGAGTATTGCTTCTGTTGAGTGGACAAAGCATTCAAATATCCTCTTTGGTAATCATCTGTTTCTTCCTCTAAATCTACATCATTTGCTAAGATGAAATCTTCATCTTTCTGGGCAGCTGAACTTTCTCCATACTCTTCATCCTCATTGATGTAAATGGGTAGATCATCGGGAGTAAAGAAGTGATTTTGGTCCCCTACTACATCATCATCATCATTTGAATCTTGACTCACAAAATTCTGGAAAAGAGGAGTTTTAATCTGCTGCTGGGCTGCCAGATCTTGTGCTCTTTGTTCACGCTGCTTGATTCTGAACTGTGGCTGTTGCTGGCCACGATAATTTGGATTACGGATCTGCATTTCTGGTTTATCAAGGTTGATTCTTTTGAACATTTTTTCCATCTCATGAAGCCAGGGCAGTTCTGATGTAGACTCTTCCTTTATAGTCACTCTTTTCTCTACTTTCAACTGTGCTCTCTTATCATTCAGATTTGCCTCAACACTAACGACAATCTTTTGCATATCTTCTAAGGTAGGCAGATCTCTGTCTCGTAGTGAATAAGCCATCTCCGGATCAAAACCATCTGGGAATTTAAGAAGAGCTGACTTTTTAGATGGTCTTAAGTCATCTGGAATTGCATTATACACTACATTAAATCTGATAATATAATCCTGAACGGACTCACCAGGATTACGCTTGATGTTGGTATACTCTGAAGTGATTTGCAACAGATCTTTCTTCATTTCCCACTGACCTATAAACAAAGTTTGAAGTTCCTGTAATGTGTTGATACTCCTTGCTTGTAAAGCTCTGAACCATTTACGAACCTCTCCTCAAAAAGTCTGGGCAAACAATCTCATTGAAACATTTTCTGCATCAATTTCATGCAGGTCAAAAAAGTCTGTCATTCGGACAATATGTTACTGAGCTGACATACTCTGTGGTGTTCCATTGAATATAGGAATCTTGCTCTGATAATCAGCAGGTATAGGATCCAAATTGGTCGACAAAGCAAGGGGTGCAAATCTGGCAGCCATGGCTCTTGGTGGATTTGCAGTCGACCTTGGAGATGTTGGGGGAGTATGTGCAGCTGAGGTGTGAGGTGTATGAGGAGGTGTTTGCGGAGGAGATGCAGTTTTAGGTGTGGAAACAGTGGATGAAGGAAAATTGACTGCAGACTTTTGATCAGAAATAATAGGTTGCACAGGGATGGTGGGAATGAAAGGCGGTTCAGTAGGATCTGTAGAGGTGGATGCCATAATGGATGATCTAATGGTAGCAGATGCAGTTTCTAGAAAATCAATGATATTTGTAACCTCAATTGTAGTTTGGAGTTGTCTTAAAATAAAATTCTCAATAGACTTGTTAGACTTTTCGATTTGAAGAGCGGCAGCGAAATCAGGATTTGGAACTATAGAATCAAGAGCATTTTCAAACTTGGTTTTAAACAATCATAGCTCAAACTTTTCATCAAAAGCAAGTTCTTCAAGATATTCAAAAATTGCAGGACATGAATGGGATTTAATCACGGGAGTCGTAGAGCTTTCTTGACGAAGGAGTTTTCGAATCAAGTTCGGATTTTCGTAGACAGGAGGCAGATTAGGATCTAGATTAGCTCTAGTATGTCTTCTTGAAGCCAGTGTGTTTTGTCAAAAGATCAAAGGAATATAAGTAATTCAGCGTATCAACTTCTAGACTCAATCATCCAAAGGTCTAGAACGAACAAGTTTACTGGGGTGATTTTCAAATCAAGTGCTCACAAGCTAACTGGAGATCGACTGAAGCAGCGTTTATCTACTTCCGCTTATGCATGGCAAAAGTGTTTTGAAAGCTACCTGGTGTGACTTCAGACTCTGCCTAAGACTCATGAAACATACACATCAACAAGGAAACCATTGAGATTTTTCTTCCCTAGTATGGTCGCCAATATGTTAGTGCTTAAATCTACCTTAGGCTGAAATAAGGCAAAACTCAAGGCTACATCAAACCATGCTCAGCCTCGTAGGTAGCCCTACGAGGACAGGAGAGGGCTCTCTCTGGGTCAATCTCGGCAAAAGGTAATCGATGAGGCTCGAGATGACTAAATTGGTAATTAATTTTAGGCTAGGTATGAAGTACAAGGAGTTTGAAGTTGATTTTTTGGAGTTTTTGTTGAATTTAAGGGAAAGGCAATTTTGGGTGCGGGGATGAGACACAGTTTTTGCAGAGGTCCGATTGGGCAAGGAAGGCGATTGTCTTGATGCTTTAAAAGTGAAAGAGAAAGATATATTAGATTGGCAAGGAGCTAAGGAGAGCAAGGAGTTTTCAAGGATTCTCCTTAAACAGATGAAAACATGGAAAATCAAACAAACTTAAAGGCAAAGCATAGCAAATTATGGATTCTACCTTAACACTTCATTTGTTCAATTTCAAAAGATGAGAGAAGGAAAATGATACACATAACAACTTACAGATACTAAAAGAAGGACACCATCAACACATAAAGCCACATGAATCCCAAATAATGTTGCAAAACCCTGGTCTTTCCTTTGCCAAAATTGCAGAGATACAATGTACAATATAGTCTAGGCTTTTCCCAAAAGTCCAACCCTGAAAATGACTTAGAAAATACATAATATAGGCAAGCCAACCCATTCCCTTGCCTCTAGGGGTCGAGCTCATCATCCTAGAAGCTGTTTGAACTAAATTCTAATCATTGGAACTGAAAATCTAGGCATCCAAAACAACTTTGCCTCTAAAAGAAGGGAAACTGATCCATACATTAAATTTTTACTATTTTTTTAAATGGATCATCTAGAATAGGTAAATAAGTGCCAAATTTACATCATATACATCAAATTACATCAAGCTGGGTCAAAAATCACATCAAGAGGTGAAACTGGTCATAACTGGCTGAAATTCTGAGCTGGAAAGGGAAAATTTGATAAAAAATCTCTATGCACCGCGCGCATGAGCTCTATGTGTCGCGCGCCTTTGAGCCTGCTTTTGGGGCACTTCCTGGCATAAAAAGAAAGCCCTGGATGTCTGCTATCCAGCCCAAGTGGAATTTCCCAATTTGGAGCTCATTTGCCCCTTCAAAATGTCATTCTCCCAGAAGTGCTTCCTGCTGGTGCAAAAGGTGGCAGAAAGGTGATTTTCATGGTGTTTTTGGCCCTTTTAATCATCCAGAACTTGATGAAATGCCTTGGCCATACTAGAGCATGCATAAAATCCCATGACAAATCCAAAACTATGAAGTTTTCCTCCAGCAAGTGTCCCAATCATAAGCGCGCACGTCGACGCGCTACGCGTTGAGCTGAAAAACCTGTTTTGCAAGCCAAAAATTTCAAAATAACAAAAATTTATCCGAAATTGCTCAAATTCAGAGTGAAGACCCTCCATTATGTATTATGTCCAGCCAATGAAGCCTCGGCCAAAATTTGGAGTGGATCAGGGTTTTTCCGCTGTTTTAGTGCTCTGCTCAATCATCTCTTTAGAATCTTCATTTTTGCTTTGCAGACATGCATACGAGCCCAATAATGAGTTTTCATATGACGAAGCATGTCTTTGTCTCTATTTACCTTTTCCAACAATTTCTCCAGATGAGTGTTAACATGGATGAGCATAGACTCTCGATCAATCGGTGTCATATCACCAGGTCTCTTTCAGGCCAATTCTCGATCCTCACGGATTTGCCACAGCTCATAAAGTGTATGTTCATCCTCTAGCTATTTGTTACACTGCTCCAGGTAGTTTATCACCCACTTAGCCATCTGCAATTTCTTTCTCAGTGAGTCATTCTCAACCTTTTTCTCCCAGATGATCTCCTTTAGCTCCAAGCTAGGAGAGCTCGCATCAACATCAATGATCGTGAAATCCGTGTCCTGGCCCCCTGAAGGACCCTCATCATGCATAGGCCTCTTGCCCCTATCCTGGATCTGTACTTGTGATGAAGAAGAAGGCGAGACCCCTTCCACATCATGTGGAGATAATACTCGCTCTGCCGATGGAGTCAACGAGACCCCTTCCACCCCGAGTGGAGATAGTACTCTTCATGTAGATGCAAATAAGGCCCTGTGGCCTCGCTGGTATGTCACATACGATGGAGCACTTATATGCTCGGTCTCAAGAATGTCTGGCTGGTGTGAAGGCTCTCCCTCATCATGAACTATCTCAGGAAGCGGCTGTGGCGCTGTGAAGAAGTCACAGGAGATGAAATCCTCCCAAGTAATGCCCTGCTGTGTCAACTGATGTACCACTATGATTTTGATCAGTGCGTAATGATATATACTTCTATGCTGTTGTGCTGGGGTCTTCTTTTGTACTAAAACCACCATCCTCTCTATGTTGCGACACATGAAATACAGAATTTTCATCATACGTTCCCTCGTGAAATGCATCAAAAAACAAACATGGTGCGCATAGAGACGCGAGAATCTGCCCTCGCAACTGAAATACCGAATGATGAGTTTCATCAATGGTGCAAACTCATCCTTCAGGAATCTGAAAGGAAAAACCGTGCTCAGGTTTCTCATATGCCTAGGTTTGATGTATGGCTCATAGTAGAATCTGTCTAACTGCTGGCGTTTGTTCCATTCCTCTCCTACATTTGGTATCCCGGTGGCTTGAGCAATAGTCTCTGGTGACAAAGTGAAATTTACTCCGGCGAGGTTTACATGGCCATCATGTAAATGCAGAACAAATAAACGAACTAGTTCATGATGATGCTGGGTTTGTGAGATCATCTCACAGTATTGGAAACATGACCGATGCTGAAAACAATCCATTGCAAGCGGGCAAGCCTGTAATTGAGCCAAAGAAGTAGGCTCCTCCCTGACATGCTGACCACTTTTGCCACTTTTGTGAGGCCTCCATGGCACATTACCCTCAGCTGTAGAATCACTGTCATACTCCTACTCATAAACTGAATCCGTCTCTGACATGACTTTGAAAACAAGATGTCTGGAATATGTATGCTGATATATAAATTGCTCAGAATGAACCTGTGTGCAATTGAATGTAAACTGATTTTTGCTCTAACAATGCTGTGACCAAGGGGAAAAACAAACGCATAAGGGAATATTAGGAAAGGGAAAACATTAGGGAATTAGGAATTAGGGACTTTGAAATGAAATGTAATTGGGTAAGGAAGGGAAAATGTATACATATGGAAACAGGGTTCAGGATTAGCGGGACATTGTATAGCTTTTAAGGAGTTTTCATAGAGGTAAGGGATTAGGGGTTTAGGGATCATATGATACAATTATGAGGGGATTAATGAGGAAGTTTGATGAGTTACTTTGGGAATGGGGGACAGCGAGAATTGAGGAAAAGAGTAGACCTTGGTGACAACACTGTTTTCAAACCCTAAGCAATGCTTCTTATTGGCAAAAGGGAGGTTTTTCAAAGTCTTGTTTCAATGGGCATGAGCCATGAACCCACCACATTCACCATCAAAAACTAAGAAAAAGCAATGGAGGCGAGCCTACCTAGCAAATTGATGTGAAGATTGGGTGATTTGATGAGTTTTCAAACCAATTTCGGGCTCCCCACTGTGTGCGTCGCGCACATCACCCAGTGCGCCGCGCGCGTGTAAATTTACACTAGTCAATGAAGCCCAGTGCGCCGTGTGCACCCAATGCGTCACACGCCTTGCTGTATGGGTCGTGCATCTCCTCAAGCTTGTCAATCTACCCTTCAAACGCGTCTTCTGCCCTCCACTTCATAAATTCAACTTTTGCCTTGAGAAATGGTGGAAATGAATGATCTTCCATGATTTATATGTGAAGAAAATATCTCACCAAAACAGATTTGATTTTAATAACCCACTTTCATAATGTTTGGCATTTTGGCACTTTCAGGATTAATAGACTTTTGCTTTTTGGTTTCCCTTTTAAATATGGATGAAATAATGATTTTCTTTGATATTTTTTGCAGGGATAACTGTGATATGATTTGGAAAAGGAGACCAGGGCTGTGCCTGGACAATTCAAGAACTGAAATTTTTGAAAATTTATTACAAAAATGAAATGTCGACTTATCTTCAAAACAGAGTTTTGAAGAGAAGTCGTAATCTTTCCATATAACGATAAAAATCTTTGAGATAGCAACCTATCGAGGACCTCCCTCTAGCCTACTGGCTTTATTAGACTTTACAAAAACCAAATTGACTTAACCCTAGACCTAATGACCGAGAACACTTGTCATGACCTAGAAATTGAAATAGGGCTGCAAATGACTATTTCAAGACTTTGAATTTTTATAAATGGACTTGAGCCAGCAGTGCCAAGCGTGAGGGAAATGAGTAACACAAACCTTTCCATCAGATTTATGGCATGCTCCTAATGAGTGCAAATGATGGAAACTGATGGGATACCTAAACATGAAGTGCAAAAAAGAGTTTTGATCTTTGACGAAGGGATAACTAGACCGACTCTAACACACTCTACATGACTCTAGATAGACTTCCAACTCGAATTTACTGAGCCAACTAAGTCAAATTAACTTTGTTAACTATTACAAGTTGCAATGAGAATATAATTTTGATTTAATTCCTAATTTAATTCAAGGACAAATTAAATTCGGATTTCTTGTTGCTATTTTTAACACTCCCTCTCAATAAGAAAGGGATTATTTGCTACCTTGATTCTATCTCTGTGAAATTCGAATTTGCATCTAGACAAGGCCTTTGTAAAAATATCTGCATCTTGCCCCTCTATGGGAATGTACTCCAGCAACATGATTCTCCTCTGCACACGATATCGAAGATGATGATATCGAATATCAATATGCTTGGACCGATCATGAAAAACTGGATTATCAAAGAGTTTGATACAACTCTGGTTGTCACAATAAATCAATGTTGGATCCATCTGCTGAACAAACAAACCAACAAGAATCTTCCTCATTAATATAGCCTCACAAGCTGCTTGACTAGAATCCACATACTCTTCTTATGCCGAACTGAGTTCAACTGATCTCTATATCCTATTGTATCAAGAAACAACTGCTGACCCAATATTGAAGATCCCACCTGATGTGCTCTTCCTGTCGGATGGAATTCCTGCCCAATTTGCATTAGTGAAGCCTTGAATCTTAACTCCCTCTATCCATCTGTACCAAAGACCATACTAAGTAGTGCCTCTGAGGTATCTCAACACATGTTTGGATTCCTTCCAATACATCTTAGATGGCTTAACCATTACTTAACTATGTTGGTTAACTTTATACATGTCGGTCGTCTGTTCACCAAATACATGAGTGAACCCACAAGCTGCCTATAAATAGTAGCCTCTACTGCTTCACCGGAAGTAATATCCTCCTTCCTCCAGTTACTATCTAGAGGAGTATCCATGGGTTTATTGCTCTCCATGTGGAACTTCTTGAGTATCTCGTTGGCATACTTTCCCTAAGAGACAAACAATTCCTTATCTCCTTGCCATACTTCCATTCTTAGAAAGTAGTGCATGAGCCCCAAGTTCTTCATTTTGAACTCTCTTACAAGATCCTCTTTGTAAGACTTGATAAGCTTATAATCACTTGTCAGAATCAAATCGTCGACATATACAACAATAATCAACAATTTACTTTCAACCACAATATGGTAAAGGTTCACATCTGCTTCACTTTGGGTGAAGCCCAACCCGACGAAATAGCTATCGATCCTGGTGTACCAAGCACAAGGTGCTTGTTTCAGTCCATACAATGCTCGCTTGAGTTTGCACACATGTGACTCTTTGTTGAGGGTCTCAAATCCTTCAGGTTGCTCAATATACACCTCTTCCTCAATCATGCCAATGAGGAATGTTGTATTTACATCCATTTGATGTATCTTCCATCCCATTTGCACTGATAGTGCTAGAATGGACCTGATTGATGAGTACCTTGCAACAGGAGAAAAGGACTCATCGTAATCAATCCCCTCCATCTGAGAAAAATCTTTGGACACAAACATAGCCTTGTGTTTCTCTACACTACCATTTGTTTCTTGATTTACCTTGTAAATCCATCTGGAAGTTACCATTAACTTTTTTGCCGGTCTTGGGACCACATCCCGAACACTATTCTTGAAAATGGAGTCATACTTCTCAACCATGGAATCAACCCAAATTGGTTGTTTCACTGCTTCCTCAAAAGAGGATGGCTCAATATCTACACATATGCTTATGAGAGCCATGTAGCTAGTGTACCTCTCTAGTGTCCTCCTCTACTCGCACCATGATGTGGGTGCTCCCATATTCTTTCTAGCATCATGCAATAACTTGTCAACCTCCCTGGTGTGATTTCTCCCATCTATGGAAGACTCTTCATGAGTGGGTATCTCCACTCCCTGCTCCTCTGCATGTGGTTGCTCCACATCATCCAGAGGTTCCTCCTTAGGAGCTAAAATCTCCTCAACTGCATGTAGTTGAAGCTCCCTCTCAAGGGAACATCTCATGGCATTCTCTTCATCGAATTTACATCTACAAACCATTGGCATTATGTTGGTTAAATGGAATACTCAATAGTTGTGAGGTGTATCAGTGTACCCCACAAATATGCCCAACTTTGTTGTAGGATCTAGTTTTTTCAGTGTATCTTTGGTAACATGGCAGTAGAATGATGAACCAAAGATCCTGAAGTGTGCCACATCTAGTTTCTTCCCTGAAAAAGCCTCTTCCAATGTACTCATCCCAAGAATTTGATGAGGGATTTTGTTATGCAAATAAACAACTGTGTTGCATGCTTAAGCCCACAAGTGTAATGGTAGGCCCTAATCATGCAAAATCACCCATTCTGCTCCCATAATACTCATGTTCTTCCTTTCAACCACCCCATTCTAATGTGGTTATGAGGTGTTATCAACTTCCATCAAATGCCTTCTGATGCAAAAAATGTTGGGTGTAGAGTGCGATTATCTTATATATTCAAAGGTATCGCTGCATTGGACCCCAGTTCGTAATGGGGCGGCAAAAATGCCCATAAAATATACGTTGCAGGGGGGTTCCAGGGAGGGTGGTTACGACCTTTGGGAGCCCCCCCTTGGTAGGGGATCAGGGGAAGCACCCCCAAAGCTAAAAATAGATGTAAAATTTCCTTGTAAAATGTTGTAATTTCATAGTCAATCTGGGTCATTCATTAAGTGGAGATATGACGGTAGAAGTTATGTTTAATTTAGGGTTTTTTTTCCCTAGAAGGCAACCCCTCACTATATATGAGGGAATTGTATTGCATCTATGTATATTCATATTATGAATGAGGAAGAGAGAGGAAATTGAGAGCGAAGAGGGAATTACAGCAGATCCGTTGTAGATTGTATCTCTTCAATTTGGTGGATAATATAAAAGGATGGACTCGTTGTTTCCCCGTGGATGTAGCCCAAACTGGGTGAACCACGTATATCTGTGTCTCTCTTGTTTTATGCATTTTATGTGTTTATATTTCTACAAAATTTTATGTGTTCCATTGCTCTGTAATATATAATTTTCTAACAACTAGTATTAGAGCCGAAGGTCTATTTCACTGATAAACTCGCAGGAGAGAAGGGTTCCTGGTTCAAGTGGGAGAAATGGTGGAAGATGGTCAATTTAGGGTCAAAAAATTTAATGGCCAAAACTACCAGCTGTGGAAGATGCAAATGGAAGATTATTTGTACCAGAGAGATCTGTACCAACCATTGAGTGGAAAGCGAAAGAAGCCGACGAGTATGACAGACAGAGAATGGGATATTCTCGACAGAAAATCTCTTGGAAGAATACGACTGTGCCTAGCGGCATCGGTAGCATTTAATATTTCAAAGGAAACGACAATAGAGGGTTTAATGTCGACATTGGCCAAACTATACAAAAAGCCCTCAGCCTCAAATAAGGTATTTCTTATGAAGCGTTTATTTAATATGAAGATGTCAGAAGGTGGATCTGTTGCTAATCATTTAAATGAATTTAATATAGTTACCATTTAGTTAAGTTCTGTAGGGGTAACTTTTGATGATGAAGTTAGGGCTCTGTTATTTATATGCTTATTTCCAGAAAGTTGGAATGGTTTAGTTATGGCCATTAGTAACTCTATCTCTCGATCTAGTACTTTAAAGTTTGATGATGTTGTCAATGCAATCCTTAGTGAGGAAATGCGACAGAAAAGCTCTGGTGAGACATCAGGTAATTCTTTGACTGTAGAGACTAGGGGAAGAAAACTCGAAAGAGGAAAGAGCCCAGGATATCGTAGTAAGTCAAGGAAAGCAGATCCAAGTCCAGATCGGGGATAGTGTGCTGGAAATGTGGGAAGAAAGGACACCTAAAGAAAGACTACAAGTCTCGGAAGGGAAAAGAAGGAGACACGTAGCTAGAAAATAACCATGAAGCGAATGTGACAGATGATGTGTTCCAAGATGCTTTGATTCTTTCATTAGAAAATATTATCCAGGGGCCTCATTGCATGCCACACCTGATAGGAAACATTTTCATGGTTATGTTCAAGGAGATTTTGGACAGGTTCGACTGGGTGATGATAAACACTGTAAAACCATTGGAATGGGTACAGTTTTCATAAAACAACAGAATGGAAATCAATGGCCATTGAAGGAGGTAAGGCATGTTCCAGATCTAAAGAAAAATCTGATTTCAATAGGGCAGTTGGGAGTTGAAGGTTGTGTAACTACTTTCATAGATAAAACCTAGAAGGTAACTAAAGGAGACCTGGTAATAGCAAAAGGAGAAAAGGTTGGTACATTATATTTATGTAATGGTATTTCTAATTCTCTTAATGCTTTAACCTCTACAAGAAAAGATACAACATTGTGGCATCATAGGCTTGGGCACATAAGTGAGAAGGGGATGCAGATCCTTCACTCAAGAAATTTGTTTCCAGGTTTGAAGCATGTTGATTTGGAACTCTGTGAAAATTGTGTTTATGGAAAATAGAAGAGAGTCAGATGTCTCAAAGTTGGGAAAGAAAAGAAGAGAGAAAAATTAGAGCTTGTGTATACAGATGTATGGGGACCTTCTTAGATATCATCTCTTGGTGGATCTCGTTATTATGTTACTTGTATTGATGATGCAACCAAAAAAACCTAGATTTATTGTATTCAAAATAAATCTGATGTATTTGAAACTTTCAAGAAATGGAAAGCTTTGGTTGAAAATGAGACAGGAAAAAGGTTGAAGTGTCTCAGATCAGACAATGGAGGTGAATATTGTAGCAAAGAGTTTGATAGGTACTGTTTAGAGAGTGGAATTTGCAAAGAGAATACAGTTCTAGGAACACCACAAGAAAATGGTGTGTTAGAAAGGATGAATAGGACAATCGTGGAGCGTGCAAGGTGCATTAGATTGCATGTAGGATTTCCTTTACAATTTTGGGCAAACGCTGTAGATACTATTGTTTATCTAATAAAAAAAGGGTGTTCAAGTTCCTTGGATGGCGGTATTCCAGAGGAGGGCATGGATAGGTAAAAAGGTAAACTACTCATTTTTAAAAACTTTTGTTTGTGAATCCTTTGTCCAAATTAATAAAGAAAATAGAACAAAGCTTGAGGCAAAATAATAAAAAAATGTAATTTTATTGGATATGGTGTTAATGATTTTGGTTATCACTTTTATGATTATGAAAAACACAAAATCATTAGGAGAAGAGATGTCATATTCATTGAAAAGGTTTTGTATAAGGATCAGTTGCAGAAAAATAAACAAGAAAAAGAAAACAAAGAATACACAGTGCTTGATGAGATCACAAAAAAATTGTTGGTGCCTGAAAATCATAATGATCAACGACAAGAACAATGACCACAATAGCAACAAGCACCTCAAACACCTAAAAGTGGTGTTAGAAGATTTACCCGGATAATTAGACTCCCTGAATGATACTCTCCTTCATTATATTATGTATTGTTGACTAATTCTAGTGAACCAGAATGTTATGGAGAAGCAGTGCAAGTAGAAACCAAGAAGAAGTGGGAGCAAGCTATGAAAGAAGAGATGGACTCCTTAACACATAACCAGATTTGGGACTTAGTCAGGTTTCTTGCAGGTAAAACAAAATTACAGAATAAATGGGTTTACAAGTTGAAGGAAGAAGCTGGAAGTATAAAAAGGTATAAAGATAGACTTGTGGTGAAAGGGTTTGCATAGAAAAATGGTATAGACTTTGATGAGATATTTTCTCCTGTTGTTAAAATGACTTCAATAAGAATTATTTTAAGTCTAGTAGGAGCTGAAGATTTTGCATATTGAGTAGTTAGATGTAAAGACAACCTTTCTCCATGGGGATTTGGAGGAAGAGATATATATGCAGCAGCCACAAGGATATGTGGTAAAAGGGAAGGAGAAACTAGTGTGCAGGTTGAAGAAGAGCTTGTATGGCTTAAAACAGGCTCCGAGCAATGGTATCTAAAATTTTACACGTTTATGTCTAAACAAGGTTATACTAGATGTCACTCTGATCATTGTGTTTATCTCAAAAGACAAAATGATGGCATTTATATTATATTGTTATTGTATGTAGATGACATGCTTGTTTCAGGTTCTAACATGCAGGAAATAAATGTGCTCAAAAGAAAATTGGCAAACTCATTTGCAATGAAGGATTTGGGTGCTACAAAACAAATCCTTGGTATGAGAATAACTAGAGACAGGACGAATCACAAATTAACATTGTCTCACAGCAAGTAAATACAAAAGGTGTTGAAAAGGTTTAATATGCAGAATGAAAAACTAGTTAGTACACCTTTGGTTAGCCATTTGAAACTAAGTAAAGAAATGTGTCACAAGACTAAGGAAGAAATGGTTGATATGTCTAAAGTTCCATATGCATCAGCAATTGGAAGCTTAATGTATGCAATGGTTTGCATAAGGCTTGATATTGCACATGCAGTGGGAGTTGTAAGTAGGTACATGAACAATCCAAGAAAAGAACATTGGATGGCAATAAAGTGGATTCTAAGGTATTTGAGAAGTACCACAAATCAAGCATTGTGCTTTGGTGGTTCAAACATTACTCTACAGGGATATGTTGATGCAGATATGGCAGGTGATAGAGATAACAGGAGGAGCACCACAGGATATGTGTTTACTGTAGGTGGAACAACTATCAGTTGGGTCTCAAAACTACAAAGTGTTGTTGCACTCCCAAAAACAGAAGAAAAGTATGTTGCTGCTATAGAGGCTAGTAAAGAAATGATTTGGTTACAAAGGTTTCTGGATGAATTGGGTAAGAAGCAGGAGTTGGACAGGTTATACAGTGACAGCCAGAGTGCCATACATCTTGCAAAGAAATCTGCATCTCATTCCAAGACTAAACATATACAACTTAAGTATCATTTCATACAGCCAACATTGGAAGATGGACAATTGAAGATGGAAAAGAAACACACTAGATAGAATCCTGCAGATATGTTTACAAAAGTTGTAACTAGGGAGAAACTGAGAGTCTGCTTAGTTTCAACTAGTCTTCAAGTATGATGAAGAAGATGAGAAATAGCCAGGTCCAAAGTGAAGTCATTTTCCAGCAAATGAAGCAGTGGTGGAGTTTCTATAATCAGTCTCCAAGAAGGAGATTTTTGGGTGTGGAGTCTAATTATCTTCTGTATTCAAAGGTATTGCCACATTGGACCCCAGTTCATAATGGGGCAGCAAAGGCACCTGTAAAATATACGTTGCAGGGGGTTGGAAGGCACACTCGATAGTTGTGAGGTGTATCAGTGTACCCCACAAATATGCCCAACAATGTTGTAGGCTCTAGTTTTTTCTGTGTATCTTGGTAACATGGTAGTAGGATGATGAACCAAAGATCTTGAAGTGGGCCACATTTGGTTTATTCCTTGAAAAAGCCTCTTCCAGTGTACTCATCCCGAGAATTTGATGAGGGATTTTGTTCTGCAAATAAATAATTGTGTTGCATACTTAAGCCCACAAGTGTGATGGTAGGCCCTGATCTGCAACATCACCCATTCTGCTCCCACAATACTCATGTTCTTCCTTTCAATCACCCCATTCTAATGTGGATTATGAGGTTCTATCAACTCCCATCGAATTCCTTCTAATGCACAAAATGTTGGGTGTGGAGCCTGATTATCTTATGTAATCAAAGGTATCACCGTATTGGACCCCAGTTCATAATGGGGTGGCAAAGCCGCCTGTAAAATATATGCTGCAGGGGGGGTCCAGAGGGGGGCGTCTGTTACCTTTGGGAGGCCCCCCTGGTGGGGGATCGGGGGCAGTGCTCCTAAAGCTAAAAATAGATGTAAAATTTCCTTGTAAAATGTTGTAATTTCATAGTCAATTTGGGCCATTCATTAGGTGGAGATCTAATGGTAGAAGTTATGTTTAATTTAGGGTTTTTTTCCCTAGAAGGAAACCCCTCGCTATATATGAGGGAATTGTATTGTGTCTATGTATATCCTTATTCTGCGTGAGGAAGATAGAAGAGATTGAGAGCGAAGAGGGAATTATAGAGGATCTATTGTAGGTTGTATCTCTTCAGTTTGCTGGATAATATAAAAGGAAGGATTGGTTGTTTCTCCGTGGATGTAGCCCAAACTGGGTGAACCACGTATATAAGTGTCTCTCTTGTTTTATGCATTTTCTGTGTTTATATTTCTACAATATTTTATGTGTTCCATTGCTATGTAATATATAATTTTCTACATAAAAAATTTTGAAATCATTCGACACATACTCTCCACCATTATCACTCTTGAGAGCTTTAGCTTTCCTACCAGTATCTTTCTTGACAAGTGCTTTAAATTCACAAAACTTAGCAAAATTTTGATATTTCTTTTGCATGAAGAAGATCCAACACTTACAAGAAATATCATCAAAAAAGATCACATAATACTTGTGCTTGGGCTTGGATGCTGTTGAGAACAATCCACGCACATCTGAGTGAACTCAATCAAGGATGGCTTATGCTTGACTATATTTGTTATTAAAGGAAGATTTGGTGTATTCCCCCAATATACACCCTTTGCTTGTGTCTACCTGCTCTAATGTACTCTTGGGAAGAACGGTGTAATTGTTTTACATGATCTTCAAAGCTCCATGGTGCAAGTGACCCAACCTTCTGTGCCACAACTCACCGATGTCTCGATTTTGCACCTTCTCTGCTTTAGTGCTCAAGGCAGCACAATATTCTACGTCAAACTTGTAGAATTTCTTCACTTGAACCCTTATCCCCTTCACCTGTTCCATGTCTATGTGATGAAGGAACGCCTTTCCTTGACTAAATATCACATCATAGCCTCTATCTTCCAACATGGCAACAAAAATCAAGTTCTTCTTCAAACCAGGAACATACATAACATCTCACAAAGTGAGGGGAGAAATAGACTCCCTCTGGAAGGTAATTGTACTGATCCTGACTGTGTTATACCTCCCATCATCACCCATCTCGATATGCATCTAGGGATCCTTCTCCTCCAAGTTACTAAAGAGCTCTGTTAACAAATTTACTGCATAATATAAATAATTACTGAGAGGAATAAATATAAAAATAAACAACAACAACAATAAACACATAAACACAAATGTTTATCAGGGAAAACCCCAAATCTGGGGAAAAACCCAACCTAATAAGGTCTCATTAGCATTGGCCAAAACCCTGGCCAATCTGACCAAGTGAGCCTGCACCGCTCACCTCCAGGTCTTACATTACAATGAAGTCCTTCCAGCCTTTAATAAGCTCCATTACATGTAATACCACGAGCAGAATACTATGGATGCACAATACCATGTGCCCCAAAACCATCACTATTTAACCTAGTCAACTTTGACTCTATCCTGAGTCAAGTTTACCTAACAATTCCCACCTTAAACTTGACTTGGGGTTCCTTGAATAACTCCAGCCAAACCTGCTAAATGAGACAATCCCGCTCACTCTAGCTCTTACCCCCCTTAGAGTTTTTACTCAGGGTATTGTTAACCCGACATCCCCCCTATCACCTAGGTCTAACTCGGACTTTACCAGTGATCACCGAGGGGTACACATGCCTTACCAGGTCTTACAGTAGTATGCCCATTTACATGCAATAATTTTGACTTCATTAATTTTTTTTTTGTTTATTGTTGCTGCGATTATGATCCATCCTCTCTCAATTTGGTTTTCTCAAAAACTTCTATCAAACCGCTCCAACTGCGAGCCCGACGAGAACCTCGTAGATTCTAGCATCGGTGGCCTCACATAGCAGAAAATGAACAATTTTTGAAGCTGCATGAACAATTTTCTTCTGCTGACCTTCTTTAAATAGCTACATGAATCTCAAACAATTCATCAGCATATTCCAAAGCGGTAAATATCACAAATGCACTGCGATTCTTGGTAGTTACGGCACTATCTTCTACACATTCTCCTCGAGGTTCTTCCGCGTACGATTGTTCCACCATTATTTTCAGACCCAGATTTGTAAAAATGTTGCATTGATCTTATCAGGCACTATAAACCCCTGGCATCAAAGAATCCCTTTGAAGCTAATATTTGGCTCTGATACCAGTTGTTAAGAAATTTACTGCATAATATAAATAATTACTGAGAGGAATAAATATAAAAATAACCAGCAACAACCATAAACACATAAACATAAATGTTTATTCGGGAAAACCCCAAATCTAGGGAAAAACCCAACCTAATAAGATCTTATTAGCATTGGCCAAAACCCTGGCCAATCCAACCAAGTGAGCCTTCACCACTCACCTCCAGGTCTTGCATTACAATGAAGTCCTTCCAACCTTTAATAATCTCCATTACATATAATACCACGGGCATAATACTATGGGTGCACAATACCATGTGCCCCAAAACCATCACTGTTTAACCTGGTCAACTTTGACTCTATCCCGAGTCAAGTTTACCTAACAAGCTCTTTGTTACTGGTAATGTGGAAAGAAGCTCCACTGTCCAGGTACCATACACTCCCCATCATCGATGACACCATACAAGTGATGAGGGTAAAGTCCCATTCGAGCTGTGAAGCAAGAGCTTCACCTGTTGCTCCCCCTGAGGTATTCTTACCGACCTTCTTGAATGAACACTTTGTAGCAAAGTGTCCCAACTCATGCCAGTGAAAGCATTTGACTTTCAACATGTCCTTCTTCTTGCCAATCTGATACGAATATGATCTCGAATGGGATGAATTCCCCTTCCCTTTCTTTGCCTTACTTGCTAAGGCACAATTCTCCTCATCATCATGCTTTGATGATGATCTATCTTTGGTGTCCACCGAATCTCTTCCTATACCAAGTCAAACCATAATCGCTCCCACTATGGTAGCTTCTCCCTCCAATTAACTGAGTCTTGGTAACTGTGCTAGCTCTTGGGAAGTCCTATAAGTTCTAGGCTCACCAGATCATCTTCGGCAATAGTAATCCAGACACTTCCAAGCTCATATCGACATTGGGTGAACTTGGTCAAGTACTTCAAAATAGAGTCGCCCTTCTCCATCTTGATCTTTCTGAGTTTTTCTTCCAATGCCAGCTTCCTGTGGTCACTACTATTTTGAAACAAGTCTGTCAATGCCTTCCACATTGAAAATGGAGTTTCCTTACCATGGAGATTCAAGACAATATGATCTCGAACTCCTTCTAGGATAATCCTTCTCGCTTTTTCCACACACTTGCTCCATTCAACCAAATCTTTAGCATCAAATGCTGGCGGTGTTAGAATATCATGATCTATGAATTCCTTGAGCCCGTTGTCTTCTAGCACTGCCTCCATCCTTTCCTTCCAAGATATGTAATTCAAACTGCCCTTTAGGGCATACTCAAGTCTCAAACTGTAGAATGACATATTGCTAACTCTGAAGTATGAACCTACAAATTCAATTTCACCTACACAACAAATTCGAATTCTTCTCTTCTATGTATTTAGCTTTGATACCATGTAGATTTTTACTTGTATATTCAACAACTTATGTGATATGCTAAAACATATGACAAGAATATACTCTACTCATCAGTGGAAATGAAAATTGATCGATGAAAACACTAAGTAGAAAAGGAAGAATTTCAATCACGCATAACACATTACTTTTATGGGGAGAGCAACTGATAAAAACCCCAACTATCTATATTGAATTAACTAGAAGATTTGAGAAGAAAATACAATGTTTGTTCAACCCCGAACAATTCATGCACAACTATAATCTATCTCTCTACTTCACAAACCATCTCAAGCCAACACTTATCCAAATTTGTTGCCTGCCAAGCCCCTACTTCCTTGCGCAATTCCTAAGAGTATTAGGCCATATTTAATTGGGAAATTCTCTCTCCATAATTGCGCAATCCATCCATAGGCCCTCAACTGATTGCATGCACCATCTGTACAAATCAGAAAATTATATAGCTGATAGTACACTGTCGTTGAACTCTAATCTCAACTGGGTCTTCCTCATAATTGACATGCATGAGTTAATTATGAGTGAATCTTCAGTTAAATGGTGCAGCAGTGAAGCTACACTAGTGCTTGTCCCCAATACTTGACCTCCTACTAGTTCCTCCAACAATTCGAACTAGTTTAATTGACTTTAACTCAGTTAGACTGAGTTAATTAATTATAACACAAAAGAACTCAACCTAGCCCCCTAAAATTTAGGAATCACTCTACATGACTCTAGATAGACTTCCAACTCAAATTTACTGAGCCAACTAAGTCAAATTAACTTACTTAACTATTATAAGTTTCCATGAGAGTAGAATTTCAATTTACTTCCTAATTTAATTCAAGGACAAATTAAATTAGGATTTCTTGTTTCTATTTTGAACACTTCGCCAACTTCGAAAAATAATAAAAGATGTAATTTTGCATTTTTTTTTTTAAATATGAAAAACTTAGTTCTCCTTATATCCTTATATACATACATACATATATATATAATATATATAATATATATATTATATATATATATATATATATATATATATATATATAATATATATATATATATATATAATTACATATTTTAGACTAAGTTATGCTAAGTAAGCATAAACATACCTCTTAAGATGTGCAGAAATTTGCAAGGAAAAGAATTCCATTTAATGGAAATTTGTGAGATTATGCAACACTAAATGTTTTTGCAAAAAATATCATTAGGACAAAAACATAATTCTCCACATATTTGTTTTACTCCAAATCAAAATTCATAATGCTTATATGAATTTTGAGGGCTTCAATTCAATAAAAGTGGAAAAACTTGAAATTTCATCGCCACATTTGACCCAAAAGTGTAACCCATCTTCATGCATTCACCATTGAACATGTCATTTGTGCCCTTACCTCTTCCATGTGTCACTCATCTTCATCTACGTGAGCTCCTTCTTCTCTAATCACGTAAGCCTTCCCATCCATGAAGGCCTCTTTAGTGTCCACATGCCACGTAACCCTGGAAGAATTTCTTTAACAATTTCCTTTGATGCCCCATTAATTTATTATGGGATTTTACTCTCAGGACAACATGGATTGGTGGGCCCCTCTTTCCCATGGGTACTCTTCTTGCACACGTCTACATGTAACCCCACTCCTTTACGATCCAATCGTTTACTATGCCACATCACCTTGATAATATTTCGCCAACTATTTTGAAGGGAGTTCCCTTGGTTTCTTCCGAGATTTTATTTCTGAAGTGATGTAGGAGCCACAATGGATGTCACATCATCAATACCAACCTATCCACATTAGCACCTGTCAAGCTCATAACGACATTCAAACCACTTGGCAGATCAATGTTTCTCTCGAGAATTTAATATGGGGTGACATGGAAGCCACATCAGACACCAAAACCATTTATACTCTCCCACATAGGCTCTCCCCTTGGATCAATGCAAGATTTGGACGTATTTTGGGTTTTATTTGATGATTTCAATGCTCAATTTACCTATTGTTTTCCTTTTCTTGCAGATATGCACCAGTAAGTGAAAGTTCACAGAGCCTGGCCAAATCCTTTTTTTTTTTCAGAAGAAAAATGAATATGTTATATTCTGGAAATATAGATCTGCTTCAGAAGAAGCGAAATTACATGAAAGGATTTTAAGCAAAAAGAAACCAGGCCCGGTTGGAGGAAACGAAGGCCTGTATAAGAAGCCTCGAGGCAGCATAACAAAAGAGCATGTAAAAGCATCAGCATACATGCGCTGTCATTACAGGCGAGACCGAGGCGGACAAAGAAAACAGACAGCAAGAGAGATATGACTCCATGTTCATGATTAACTCCAGGCAGAGAGATGAGGCCTGATGAAACCTGAGACCTCCTAAACAAAGGAAGATCCTGCATGGACATGAAGCCCGAGAACGAAAAAAGACATAAACACCAAAACAACAGATGTTTCTGCAAAAACATGAAGCCCGAAACGATTGAAAGACATAACGACTGCATACTTGCGCTGTCTGAAACAGGCAATGACAGGATTGGACCAAAAACTAAACAACAAGGAGACAGAAAAATGAGAGGAAAAGACTCCCATATACAGACCTAGCTACAGGCAGAAATATATCCCCTAGACCCCCTTTACATCAGATATCTCTACAAAAGACAAGAGACAAGTAGCAATATGTTGCGCCATCAACAGGAAAAACTAGAAAACGTTCCCGAAAAATAGCAGAAATTACCGAGAGACAGGAGACAAAGGAAGAAGCTCACTGTCAGGCACAGTTCCAGGCAGGAACTGCCATGTACATATCAACACGACATCGAATAAAAAAACGAAGCCTACGCAAAAAGGGAGGATCATAGATCTATTTTCAACAGATTCATAATAGATCCAATTCAATATAATTTGGTGATTAGTAATTCAATCACAAAGCCTATCCTAAATAAAATTAATTAATAGAATCCAACCATGGAAACAAAGTGTGAATCTTGGGATCAATTAGTTGCTAACTCTTCTGGAAAAGCCATATGCGACAACAATCATCCAATGATACACTTTGAGGAGTTACATCGAATTGCCACATGTTATGTTTGTCCATTTGATTACATTTTGTTAAGAAATATGTGGAGGAGGCCTCTATCTTCAATTTCTTTGCAAATTGTAAAAAGGGGATTGGAATCTAAACTTGGGGTTTTAGACCCACATACTAGAGAGGGTGGGGGGGGGATTTTGTAGGAGAAGACTATTGATTACACTATTGTGAAAGAGAGATGTATTTTTCTCTATAATAGAGAAAGTTTTGATTTATGTAAGGAAGAGGTCATTGCACTACTGTATAACTGATTCTTGAAAGAGTTTGAGTCTTATAAGACTATATGAGATTAGAGACGTTCCAGAGTTAATAATAATTCTTCATTTCTTTGCATTGTTGTATGAAATTTGTAGGCTGGATTGTTATTTTTTGTATAAATTTAATTCTGATTTTATTGTGTTCCAATTAGTGTATAAATGATTGATATTAACACTATTGTTGTTTTCATTTATTCTATGTTAATTGAAAATTTGTAAATCTATCTTTGCAAGATTGAGTAGGTTTAAATCAAAATTTGATATTGATTTTGAAGGGACTCACTTGTAGTTGCTTATAACTACTTATCAGTTTAATAACAACATAGTCCTATATTAATTACTATTGCATCAAAAAAACTATTCCTTTAATTCGATAATACATCTAATATTGAATCCCTTCACTTATAATTGAATTTGAGTATATGCATGAGGTATTTTAATAGCTATTTATTGAGATCTTCATTATTGCATTTATGTTTGAACTGCAACAAATTATAAGAACTATTTCTATGATTTGCTAATATGTCTTAACCTTAAATTCAATTACAATCCATCCTCCTTCTTATACTTTGCTTTTAATTTAGAGTACGACTAATCATTTTCCTAATCGAGATAAATTAGGATTTATTTTGTTTTCTGCATCTTAGATTAGTTTACATTTGCATTTAGATTAATTCATTGCACTTTTAGAAGTCTCCCTTCGTAGGAGCAATTCCATTGGTGGCTTGGATGAGCCCTTATGCCAGCTTAAGGACTGCTTTCTTGTAAGCATGTTGCAAGGGGGTTAGTTTGATGTCTATTCTTGTTGATATTAATTAGAAATACCAAAAATCAGCAGGGAGAGTGAGGGGGAACTAAACCCATTTTAACTAGTTGAAATCACCATCCCAAACAGAAAAAGGGCCTAATTAGGGCCCTGACCGGGTGATCTCCCTAATGTTGTTTATGATTAATTTTGACCATAAAAAAGTAAATGATATGAAAATGTATTGTGGATTAATTGATATTATAAAAGACTATATTTTCAAGCTATCTTATTATTAGCACAACTATATAAGCTAGTAACCCAAATAAATTAAAAGGTTGGTAAATGTTAGTGCACGTCAATCTATAATGAGCATCCAAACACTTCATAATACATCTCATGTTACTAAAATTTAAAAAAAAAAAAAAAAACATAAAAAACTAACTTAATTATAATTATAATTTTTTAAATTATTATTATAATCATTATCAATTATAAAAGGAATTAATACATAAGTTAAACATATATACATTACTATCGAGATTAACCTCCACTTTATCATGGAGTTTCTTAATTTGTAAATAGGATTTGTTACAATGCCATGGCCCACTATCATGGTTTATCAATACTACATGCCCAAAGATCCATAACTCACTTTATATTACTCTTGTTCACATGGCATTTTTCTAATTACTCAATTTATTTAAAAGGGCAAAAATGACATAACTATTACTCTTGTTCATATGGCATTTTTCTAATTACTCAACTTAATTAAAAGGGCAAAAATGACATAACTACTTTGAAAATAAATCTCAACCTTTGACTTGTGTATGCTACTATCAATATTCTAGAATATTCTATGGATATTAAATCCCAACCATCCATCTAATACTTATTGATAATTAAATTAAATATATGGAAGCTCTATTCCAAAATAGACATGTCTATTGACATAATTAAATAGTTGGTAAATGCCAATGAGCATCAATCCATGATAAATATGAAAACACCTACTTCATGATACATCTCACATATTTAAAAAAATCATAAAAAATGTTAAATTATAATTTTATTTTAAGTTATTATTATTATGATTAACTATAAAAATAATTAATTACTCTAATATATGTGTCTATTTTGGAATAGTGCTTCCAAAATTTTAATTTAATTATCAACAATTATTAGGTGGATGGTAGAGTTTTAACCTCCACAAAATATTGGTTGAGATATATCTCACGGGTTTAATTAATTTGATTGATTAAAAAAATGCCATATATACATGTGACATATGAACATGAGTTATGATTTTGTGGGCATGTGGTATTAGTAAGACATTGTATTGGCCCATGGTATTGTAATAAAGACTATTTACCAATTAACAATCAATCATAGTAAAATGGGTCAAATATCTATGTTAAAAATCTTTGTTTTATATATAATAAAGTTATAATTTAGTTAATTTTTTATGATTTTTTAATCTGACAATGTGAAATTATCACAGATAAGTACTTTAACACTATCCATATTTACCAATTATTTAATTTATATTCATTGATTAATATATATAAAACACACATATATATTAAATATAACAAATTTTTAATATATAATTAGGCTTTACTACATAATCATGACTTCCCAATACTATATGTCTAAAAAATAAATAAATAATTTTATTTATTTTTAATTACAAATGCAAACAAAATTGATTACCAATCCATAATTATTTGTTAAAATTAGTTAGATACCTTGACAATCAACCAACCCCTATGACCAAAATGCCTTCACCATCAACCCACCCCTGTGATCAAAACTTATAAACTTCATTTTCACCTATATATTAACAATATTTCACCTCCATAGTATGGATGGAATTTGTTATCTCCATTGGCATACATATCTCCACGTCATTCATTTTGCTATACTAAACTATATATAATTCTCTAAGATGGTTCGCCATATTTTCATGTCAAATGCCGGGTTATCAAGATTGCTGGCATATGTTGGCCGGTGCATTAAAATATTGATATGTCTTAGTTACAGAATAATTTTAAAATTGGAAGAATTTAATTTTGTAATTAGTTATAATTATTTTGTCAAAAGAGAATTTGAGGGGCAGTAAGTTAGTTTGGTTTTTAACCTTTGGAAATATATTAGTTTATTTGATAGAATTTTTTTTTTTATAAATTAAAAAAAAAAATGAAAAGTTTGATATCGAGATAAATAGTAATAATAATGGTAAAGCTCGTAGTATGTCTTAAAATTGTGTTTGATTAAGAGTTTGTTTTCTTCAAAGATAAGGAAACATAGTAAACTTAGAGGCCAGTTTGCTTTCTTCAAAGGTAAGGAAACATGGTAAATTTAGAGGCATCTTGTAGGAGTGAAAGCTTGCATCCTTAGGAACTACCAACAGGTTATTCCAGGTGGCATGGTTTTCCTTAAATAATGGTGATGAGTCAACTTACATTTGCGGTTAGCAACCAAAGATGATTGTCCTCACTACTGCTTTGAATGCCCGTAGTATGCCTTAAAACTGCGTCTCTTTGGTTAAGAGCTCTTAATCTTCATATATAAGGAAACAGGGTAACGACCCAAGACCTGGAGACATATGGCAAGAGTGAAAGTCTGCCCCCTTACGGACTAGAGTGGGTTATTTCATGTGGCGTGGTTTTCCTTGAATAATAACGATGAGTTATTCCACGTGGTTAGTTTTCCTTGAATAACAGTGATGAGTCAGCCTGCATTCACAATTAGCAGCGAAAATTGATTGTCCTCACTACTGGTTTGACTACTAAATTATGATAGGTGATGATTGGCTTCACTCACTATTGATTTGACAACTAAATTATGATAGGTAATAATTGTCTTCCTTACTAATTTAACAATGAAATTATGATAAATTTTCCCCATAAAAAATAACAACAATTATAATTCAATTTTAATCTTATCCCAAACAATTCTCATTCACCCCATAATATTAAAAAAATTAATTAAACTTCTCAAAAAAAAAAAGTCAGCGAAAGTCCCACACTTTTGGTTAGTGTACGGATATTGTTTCTGCCTGTCACCTACCCTACCTTGTCTGCACTTGCGAGTTAATATTTAGGAAAGCTGAAGTGTTTTGTCAATGACATCGAGAGGTATGGAGATTCATTGTCAGCATGACAGAGAAATGACACTTTCTCCTTTAACTTGGTTCTTGAATCTTTAATTTTTCTCAATTTATTATGTTTTTGATTGTAAATTTAGAAATATAAGTTTTCTGGTCAATGTGACCGAAGCCTATGGAAGAACAATAATATCTCATGTATTTGATAATTTGATTTAGTCATAGAATTTTAAAATTTTGTATTTTTTTTTAATGTATTTTACATTGACTTTGAATTTTGGTGTACTTTATTATACTATAAATTTGTGTTATATATAAAATAAATAAAATAATTTTTGTGTTTATCTATTGAAATATTTTAATTAGTATATTATTAATAAAATATTAATAAATAAGTAAAATTAAATTAATTTAATTGATTGTATTTTTATTATAATTTTTAATAATAATAATAATATGTATTTTATATTATAATAATAAAAATAATGAAGATGATGCTGCTATGATGATGATAATATGTAAGAATGTTAATAAAAGTTGAGTTTTTTTGCTTTCGTTTCATTAAAGTATTGTATTTTTATGTAAAAGTTTTTAATAAAGTTGAACTTTTTATAATTATATTAATTTTATGCTTTATGCATTTAACTCTATTATTTAGTGCTTAAGTTTGAAATAAGGTGAATATATGAGTATCTCTTTTTTAAAAGAGTTGTGGGAAAAAGTAATTTGTGTGGATAATTATTAGAAGGTGTGTTGGCTTAGTGGGGCCTAACCCAGGTTCGGAAGTGATTTAGCTAAGCAAATCCCAGTATTACTGGCCCTTTTAGCAACAGTTCGCAGAGTGCGGACTAGGGTTTTACCCGAAGTAGTATGGGAGAGTGCTAGAACCAGGTTTCTGCACCCTAGGGATGTCTGATATGTGGTGCTTGATACGCGGTCCATCCTTCACACTTGCTGCACTACGCGCACCTGCGGGCACCCCACGCCCTGTGCTATTGTCTTCGTGCGGTTCCAACCGCAGCACGACCCATGTTATTTACTCAAGTCTTCCTTAATTAGTCTTCCATTAGCTGATTACTTAGATTAGATTCACATACAAACATTCATACACGTATTCATTAATTGCGCGCAATAAATAATAGAGTAAAATTAATGTATAACATCAACATAAAGATTCCAGAACAGATGCACAAAATAAACTTCTCTTTATTATCTTTCAATCCCAAGTACAGGCCCGACTCCGCCCTGCGCACTCAGCTACAGGGGTCCGCGCACTCAGCTGCGGACTCTACTAGGCCTTTGCGCACTCAGTTGCAGAGGCTCTTCCTACTATTACGACCCAATACACTTCAACTTTCCCCCTATACTTTAATCATGCCTTCGCATCTATCTATTCTCTGCTTGCCAAAAAACTATTTTTTCACTTAGAGCCTCACTCTATTTATACAATCCCATGGTTTGCGGACCACGGGTAGGCTGACACAACTTTACATTATTTTACAATTCTTAGGGCAGACAACCCTATGACTCATCCTAGACTTTCGCGCTCCACACCCACACTTCGCGGAGTCTTACAATACATTTTACCAAAACTCGGACTCTAAGCCCCAAAACCTGCTGTGGGGGATTCCATGCCCAACAGGCCCCCAACATAATCATCGTGACTCGTCCCGAGTCACTCTACTGGTGCGATGATCTTGGCACAGAGTCCCTCTAACTGTGCCTATGTTGCGCGAAGGTTTGCGGCGCACTGCTCTACCGTTTACTGGATCTGCTCTACTCTTTCTAGTGAATGCTCACTGTCAAGGGCAGATCCCTATCTTAAGGCATGCATCACCATCATTTGTGCGAGCTTTCCTTTGATATCGGCAGTGATGTGGAAGGCCTCATCAATCCACAGTTGGACACGCACTTTAAGTACTGCCACTTTCTGCCGTGCAACATCCACTTATTCCATCAGCGCCTTTGCTTGTTGTAGCTTCGCTAATCGTTGGGTCAGGACAACTATTTGCGTAGTTCTGCGCACAATTTCATACTGCACTTGGAGCTCCCGCGCTTTTGTTTCTAGGCGTTGTATGGTGGGGTCCTCCTATAAGGAAGTGAGGATCATGAGGGATTCTTCGAACATTATAGTATAGTCCTGGACTGCCTATCCTATTTCCTCCAGCCCCTTTTGGATAGCGCTAGCACTGTTCCCTAACTTCCGGGGGCGTGGATGACTGCGCCTTTACTCGCAGTTTGGCAATCTGAAGGTTGAGGTCCTATTGTATCCTCGTTGCTTCCTCCTTTGACTCGTGAAATCCACTAGCCAATCTGTGAATTCACACTCCTACTGGTAGGTCTGCCGCAATTACTAGCTCCGTGGCGTGGCGACATGCTTCCTCTACTGTCTATTTGGAAGTGATTTAGCTAAGCAAATCCCGGTACTATTGGCCCTTTCGGCAATAGTCCACAGAGTGCGGACTGTGGTCTCACCTGAAGTAGTATGGGAGGGTGTTAGAACCAGGTTTCCACACCCTGGGGATGTCGATATGTGGTGCTTCATATGTGGTCTACCATTCACACTTGCTGCGCTACGCGCACCTGCGGGCACCCTGCGCCCTGTCCTGCCTGCGTCTTTGGTCTCAACGGCATTGGCCTTCCTCCTGACAAGTAGTTTGTGAACACTGGACAATGATCCTTGTCATGACCCTAGCCTTTGCATTTTATCCACCATACTTCCTCACTCGCCTCTAGCCGTGGTGCCCTGTCCTGCTTCAAGATTTGCGTTTCCAAACATAGATTCTGTAGTTGTGCGTGGATTTGTTGAACTCCCAACCTAGGGTCTTGTATCGGGGTCTCATGTAATCTCATCACCATTTCCAACGCTTCGGCATGGGTAGAAAGTTTCTGTTGTGATAGCGCTGTCCTCAAGTGTGGTGTCAGAGATGCTACAAACCATGTGCGATGTTGTGCATCCGTTCACATCATATTGGCCTCGTGGATTGTACTCTTTAGCCTTTGGTCCAGATCCAACAATGTAAACTTTGAAACGGGAACTATAAACTCAAAATAGGAACTCTGGCCAAAAAACGCCAAAAAAACATCAAAAACAGTGCTAAAAACGAAAAGTGTGTATACTGGAACGGTGGTTTTTTTTTTAGGGACAATTTTGAACATGTTTTAAAAATGGCAGTGAAAACAAATTTTTTGTGCAAAATATAGATTGAAAACGAAAAAGTGATTATACTGGAACGATGATTTTTTTTTTAGGGTCAATCTTCAAAATTTAAAAAAAAATGCTAGTAAAATGATCTAACAACATAAAAGTGTCTCATAACTTCTCATTTAACACCATATGGAAATCAAAAATTTTATTTCAAGAGACGATGCATACATCAGTTAGATAAACTATCTTAAACAATTATTCCAAATCACTCATATTTTCTTGCATGCCATCAGAATTCACATCTTCAGATGAGTCACTGGATGTTGATGAAGATGTTCCAAATTCTTCTCTTTCATCAACTAGTGCCCCATCTGAGTCCACATGCATGCTCATCATTTCAGGTTTCAAAATTCTTCTAGATCTACGTCTAGTTTCAGCAGACTCCCATCTCAACACTGTTCCTTCTAGTAACAACCTTTTCAGAATCTCTATTGTCTTGAAGCGAAGAGTTCCCCTCTTTGTTAAATTGAAGTCATAATCAAGTATGTCAACATCCTCCAATTTCAATATGTCTGTGTGGCGATGATTTATATTTGTACCCTTTCTTTTTCACTGTCCGCCATTTTTTTTGTCAACTACCATCTCTGGCTTATACACACCATTGAATGGGTGTGTATTTGTGGCATACCAATGTACTTCAACACTTGTAACATCCTCATTTTCTGTAAAGACCTTTATAACTTTAGTAACCCAAAATGGATAGCCTTTGGGATCTCCATCTGCTAGCACTGCAATCATGCAACCCTCCTTAATATCATGTACTAAACCCCTATAAAGGTCTTCCATGGCTTCACGTTGTGCACAAGATCTTTTGGAACCAATATACATCTCTCTTACCATTTCCTGTGAAGAATTAATAATACCTTGAGTTTGTTGCTCCAAACTCAAGAAATCATGGCTCCAAAAAGCGTTACGGTTGTCATAATGATAAACGAAAGCTGAAAACATTTATGCCCAGTGCAAGTAAGCCCGCTCTGAGACGAACAAGTCCCAAGAGCAGTACACTGCTTTCTTGCCTCTTGGTCATACATGTGCCCCACACCTCTGACAGACAGAAGATAAACTCCCAAGGGTCTCGCAATCGCTCCAAAATTATAAAGAGTGGCATAATACTTGATACCAAATATCTCTGAGATGACTCCATTATTTAGAGGCCACTGAGCTCGCAAACACAGTCCATTTATAATGGACGCTATGTACAGTGAACCCGGAAGTGCGAAAGCTATGAAAATATGTCCAATGCAAGCAATAAGAAAAATTATGGTAAACATCAGTGGCCTAGGAAATTTATACTTCTGGAGAAGAATTTCTGATACAAAACCAACAAGAAAGTGGCCTAGAAAATTCCATATGCTAATAAGAGCAACAAAGGTGGTTATAGTAAATACAAATAAAACTTTCCGCACTCTACTAACTACATTAATATTTTATTCTTGCTTTTTTAATTTATTATTATTATTATTTCATTATTATGAAATAATTTACAAAGTTACCACATTAATATTTTTAATGAGATTTGTGCTAATTTAATATTATCATTATTATAAAATAATTTACAAATTTATATGGTTTTCTATAAAAACTTCATCTACATAAACAAAATAATTCGTCTCCCACTTTAACTTTGATACATACAAACCACATTAATGGTATTAATATTTTTAATGTGCTTATGCTAATTTATTTTATCATTATTATGAAATAATTTACCATCTTATATGCATTTTAACGAAGTATAAAGTAAAGGTACATCTACGTGAACAAAATATATTCGCGGAAAACTTTCAAACTTTACCTACTTTCTCTTTGATCCACAAAACTCGTTAGCTCTTTCTTAGAGACAGATTCACTTCCCAAAGTACTTTCCCATTATTTTCCACTTCAAAAGGACAACCCCGTTTTCACATCGAAGATATTTACCAAAAAACAGACACCCACATTTTTTGTCTCACTACGAGAGATATCTTAAATCCGTGCAAGGTCATATGAACTATTTATCCATGCTCGCAAAGCTGTTTATTCACTTATTTGGAATGGTCTATCCATAAGTAGAAAACCCACAATAAACAAATTTCTGTTAAAAGAAATATAAATCACTTTCATGCTTCGTTCATTCTGTGTTGACCGTTAGAGAATTAAATTACAGGCTTAGTTTTATTTTTTTTATGAATGAAGAACTTGTTGTCGTGAGATCACAGAGTGGATGAAGCCAATTCATCATAACGAAAACAAATCTATTTTGCATGACTTCATGTAAGCCTGGGCATCATTAATCGTTGATGGCTTAAGTCTGGTAAATGTGTTTGAAAAGCAGTTAGAACTTCGTAAATGTAATGGTTATTGAATTTTTTGAATCAAAACATTGATGAAATGTATTTACTTAGTGCAACCACCTTTTCCAGTGCCCATGTTAGCACAAACCCAAATTCTTACCACACAAATTGTAAGCCAGCACAAAACTGTGTGTAAAACTCAATTACAATCTTTCTCCCAAAGCCTGTGTGCACATTAATATTGATACAACATTCAAACAGGCTTCCGCCAAAATGTAATCAATGAACCAGAAACATTTATCCACTCCCTCCATTTACTAGACAACTAAACCCAATGACGGGAAGGGCCACCCCTGCGCAGGGCCACCCCCGAGCCGCCCCGCCCCGCCCAGCTCGACCAGCGGTGGGTCGATTCCGGGAATCGACCCGCCACCCCAAAGGAGTGTTTTAATAGTGTATTCATTGCTTTAGTATATTTTTATTCTCATTGTTCTTCTTATTCACATAGTGAAAATTAATGTTTCTATACTCCATTTTCATCCTTAGCTTTCTGTACTCATACACCCCGTATTCTTCAGCATAATCACTAATATAATAGTTATTTGAAAAATATTTATTGATCTTTATGGGTGCTATTTGGTTTTTCATTTTACAACCTAGATGATATATGACATTATGTAATACATCACGGTTCTCTTTGGGATAAGAAATATAATTCATTTTATGATATTATGTGATATACTTGGTTTATTTATTTATTTTATAACAAATTATTCATTAATATAAATTGTATAGTAATATTTCAATATTTCACTTTTTATGAATTTTTTTTTATTTTGTACTACTTTATATTATATATGCTATTGTGATTTTTAATTATCATTATTCTTTTCTATAATAGATAGTACATTAATCTATCAATTTTTTTAGTATTTTTTATGTGATAACTCTACATTATTGAGGTTAGTTATAACCATATATAAAATCATTTTTTATTATAATTAATTAAGAAATATTTGTTAATAATGTCAAGAATTTAGATTTGAATTAAATTAAATATATAAGAATTATTATTATTTGATATATATATAAGAAATGTATAAAAATTTGAATAAGTCAAATATTTAATTATTAATTAGAATCTATGTATATTAAATAATTTATTGAGTCCAATAATAAAACTAACATACTAATATATTAAAAATGTGTTATAACATATAGGTAAAATAAGTATATTGGAAATCAAAATATCTTTGAAATATTATAATTTGTAAATATTTGTAACTATTTCTTTAGAATATTACATATTCCAAAATTTTGTAATTCTCTATGTACGTTTATTAATTTTCTAAATTCTAATACAAATAAGGAACATCATATTATATTCTAGAAAGTACAATGTTTATTAATCAATAAAGTTTAGTTGAATTGTTATTTTCTGTTCACTAAGGTGAGGCATGTTTGTAGCTAGCTTCAATTAAATTATTTTTACAATTCATCTATTTTTAATATAGAAAGGATTAATAAAATTAATTAACATAACCATTTCCATATAACATTTATTTTTATTTTAATGTGTCTCAAGTTCCTTGTCCACCATTCAATTCTTTCTATATTTTAACTTAGTTGTGTTATTTCTCAACCAATTCTTGTACTAATTCTGTTTAAACCTGTGTATAAAAGCTTTCAAAATGTTTCATTCAATTGGGAATTTTCGTCTCTCGAGAATTCAAGAAAATTTGGAAAAGGATCCCACATTTTATTCAGAAGT